>JUFY01022895.1:53479-109244 GCA_001855655.1 Leptopilina clavipes | reverse complement strand
CCGCGCCGCCGGTCGAATTGGTCTTGGACCCGCGAGATATATCCCCCGCGCGCATGAATGGAATTATATATATTTGGTCGATGTGATAGCAAGAAACGACGACGCCGACGACGACGACGACGACGATGGTTCTTCATTAAAGTGCACATGTATTTTGTGCGCCTTGCGCCACGACGCCTGTCGTCGGTGTGAAAAGTCGCGCAGACGTAAATGCCACGTGTGTATCCGGCGAACAGAATGCGTTAACACTCATATATATATAAGCTCCCATCAAAAACATGCGCCGACAAATATTTGTGTTTCAAAATCTTAAGACTCCGTTCTTCATTCACCAAAAGTTGGGGCGAGAAATTATCTCTTGCCGTGCGCCTCGCCTATAGGAGTCGTGCGCGGTGAATATTCACCCGCAAAATCCTCAGTTTGGCGAATTCTAGCGTTTGGGGTTGTTTTTCTTTTTCTACATTCAGAAAAATGAAATACTTTTCTCTCAGAGCCTACTAATTTATTAATTTGTTTGAAATAAATTTTATTTGATTGAGAAACAAAATTTTTGCCGTCAAAAATATTTCTTTTGTGTCTATCAAATCAATTATATTTGATTCAAATAAAACATTTCTCTGGGTGTAAGGAATTTTTATTTGGACAGTGTATTTTCTCTTAAATCCAATTTTCGTTCAATAGAATTATAATTTTAATATGAAATTTTTATTTGACAGAATATCTATGTTTCACTTTTATTTATTTATTTTTTATTTATTCATTTTATTCCAATTGCAAACAGTTTTCATAGTTTCTGACTAGAGTCAGATTATTAAATCGGAAAAAGTGGGGCAAGTTTGGTACAATTTCATTTCAAATTCGATTTTCTATTTTGAGGTCTTTTAAAAATTTTTATAATAATCGGGAATTTTTGTTTATTTACGATTTCATGGAGCAGTAAAAATTATGAACTAAAATAAAAATTTCTCTCCTCTATTTGCAAAAAGAAAAAAGTGTTTAATTGAAAAAGAAAAGGAATTTCGATGAATTTATTTATTGTGAGTATAAAAAGGGGGAAAAAATTTTTGCGCATTGAATTTATTTTCGTGTCTTTGGTTTAAATATGATTCTGTTGGATAGTTTGAATACAGGAAGATTCCCAAGAGGATAACACAGTCCTAACGGTATCGAATGATTAGCACACTAACCAACATCGTTCACGAAGGAGATGAAAATACCCTCGAGTGTTTTTGAACGTTCACCGCGAATTCATATGTTCTTTTCCAGTCTCGTTTTCCTTAAAAAAAAGCTAAATTAACACTTTTATTTTTTTTCTGGAAAAAAAACCATCTGATAAAAATAAGTCACGATAAATCAGTAAAAATAAATTTCCGCAACAATTTTTGATTTATAGAATCTTTGATATGATTCAATTTATATATTAGTTTTCTCATAACATTCGTCAATAAAAATAAAATGAAAAAATATATAAAAATATTATATTACACGAAAGGTGAAAATATCTCACATAAATTTTGAATGAAATATAAAACGTGATTTTTTTATGTAAAGAAATTGTCGAGAATATATTGTAAAGCAAATAGAGGACGGAAAGTAAATAAAATATTCTTTTTACATTTTTTTTAAGTTGAAAATTTTTATTTTAGAGATAAAAATCGATATAAGGAAAATATAAAAAGGCTTTTATTAAAGTAAAACAGAAATGAAATTATATTTAAAAAATGAATTTAATTAAATGGGAAATAGAAATGAATTAAAATTAAAAATATACAAAAATCTCTCTAAATTTAAATAAAAAATAACTGTTAGTAAATTCTTGGCTGACTATTTGATTCAACAATTAGTAGAAAATAACGAATTATTATTTTATTATTTTTAGGTAGTTTTTTTTTATTTTTAACTAATTGATTAGTAGAAATATTTCTATTTGAATCAGTGATCGACTTTTTTGCTAACAATTTAGTTATTTTTAACTAATTCAAATTTAGAAAGTGAAGTTTGAATCAATCAAAGAAATTCGATATCAATCTGGATATTTATTTCCCCTTGGAGAATTTTTTCTGCTCCCTTTTAGTTTTCTTCTTTGTCGGTTAAAAATTTCTGACTCTCGCACCCTATTGAAAGTTATGACCATGAAAAATAGACACAACAAGGATATGCGTATTGCTTATAGAGTTATAGATATAGATTACCGATCAAGAATTCCAAACCGATTTCTGATCAAATATAAAGGTGTGTATATATATATACATTGACGTTATTATTTCCATTCAGGTGGTTTCAAAAATTCGACAATAGGTCCGTTATATATGACGTTTATTGCTTCTGACGGTGCTACTTTTACACGTATGTAACAGCAGATTTCAAAAGTAGGTCAAGGGATTTTTCAACAGTAGCAAAACATCTATCAGATTTCGGTATAGATTAATTGTCCATTGTCTTCAGTCCGATCTCAATTTCAACTTGAGTGGTATACCTATCTCTACACTGGAACTAGGTTTTATTCTATATATATTGTATATGTTGTAATCAAGAGCTATATATGGTTGTTTTTTTCTTATAATTCTTTTAGAAAGTCTCCACGCCAATATTTTGAATAATTAACGCGAACGGCAATTTTATATAAAGTGTACGTTTTGCAATAGTTAAAAATGACGCACAAGGTCAAGGTTGTGAAAATAAATTGAAATTTGAATTTTTTTACGACATTGGTAAATATTTCTTTTTTTTTTGTAGATTCATGACGTGTATAAAGTGTTTTTTTATAATTATAGGACAAGGTCCCGGTAAAACCGTTATTTTTTGAATTATCTATTTTTTTTGTCGTCTATTTACTATCGTTTTTACTTTAATTTTATCATTTATTTACCTATTCTCTTGTGTTTATTGTCAACTAAATATTTTTTCGAACAATCAAATTGTTCCTGTAAAAGTTGTTCAGGTGAAAACAATTCTTTTTGTCGCTCTCTGATAATTTAGATGAAATTTCAAACTGATTTTTTCAAATGAACAAACTCGGTAATATGAGGCATTCGACACCTGTTTTGCAAGATGCATACAAAATTAGTATTAATTATCATCAGTAAATTACGTTTTGTTTATTTATTCAGTTCAGGGACTTTTACCGAATGCATTTTTTTTTATCTTTTTTTTTTCATTTTCTATTTTCTGAAAAACTTTATTTTACACCTGTGATAATAATTAATCACTCAAAAATTGAATAGAACTTTTATAGTATTTTTATATCTATATTTTTATTTATTTTTTTTAATTTTCTTCTTTATGTATATTTTTTTTTTATTTCGAAAGTACTTCAGTTTTTTTTTAATGATTCCATATTGATGTGAAAAAAAACATGACCCGTTATTTATACATATAATATTTCGAAAGTATTCTTATACAGAAGTGTTTAATTTTCATTTACTACGATTTTTATTCAAAGGTCATCAAATTTATGTCTCTTGAAATGAAATTGGAATATAATGAGAGATTTGCTATTCTTTACACATGAAACATATGATGGATTTGAAAAAAAAATTGACCTCGTTATGTCACTTTCATTGTGAAATATTAATAGATATATTTATCATCTTGCAAACATTACAATTATTAATAATGTAATTTACAACAGATGTACCTTTTCATTTAATTTCAATGTCACGTTTTTATTTTTTCGTTTTTGAATAATATTATAAAAATTTCGTAACTGTTTTACTTAATTAATAATTACTAATTATTTTATAAAAAAAAAATTTAAAACTAAATGCCTACACTGGAATAAAAAATTATTTCATTCAAATTAATCAATTACGTATTGACTATAAAATATTTGTTTATCACAATTTTTTCAGTCATTTTTTAAATTATTAATTCTGTATTTAATACAGAAATTATTGATTCTGTTTACTTGAGTCAATAATTATTTTTTAAATTAAATACTCAATTGTTACTTAAATAAATATTTATTTGATAACAAATAATTTTTTATGTATTTTGAATTTTTTTTCTTTAAATTAATTACAAGTAAATTTAAATACAAAAAATGAATTATTACCTTATTTTCTTAACGGTGAAACGTTACACTTTTTTTCTTTTGTAAAACTAAAAAATTATTTTAAATATATAATTAACTTTGAAACAGTATTTAGTTTAAATATTAAGAATTTTTCATTCCGTTGGCAGTAAATATGTTCTAAAGAATATTAATTAAAAATTCCTTGGCAACACAAATGAAGGTGCTAATCTTTCCAATTAACGCACCTCTATAAAAAAATTTTATTTAAAGAGATTTGAAAATTTTACTTCTGAAATTAAACATAGATATTGTTTAAAAATTTTCAACTATTTATACAAAATATATAAATATAATAAGTAAATAAATACATATATATGAAATATAAATATAATAAGATGAAATATTTTTTTATATTAACTTAACGAAAAATTTCGAGAATCTAAAGTTGATTTTTCTCACCTGAAAGGAGTAAATTCTGAAAAATTATTTTAAATCCCACTTGAACTGTAAAAAGAGAGGCTTTTAATATGAAGTTTAATTAAAAATTTTCGAGATTTTCACGCTATAAACAAGATGTGTTAAACATGTTGAGATGTTTAAAAAGCCATAAAAAGACGATAAAAGTTATAAAAGATTTTTCTGACCATTTGTGAAAAAGAAGAAAAAGAAGAAGATAAGAAAAAAGTAACTGGAATTTTTGTGGCAATTATACTCACGATTATCGTGATTATCTTATACGGTTAGTTTACGGTGCCGATTCTCGGTCATTGTACCAACAAGTTTTGTTTTGCCATCTCATGTGAAAGACGGTCAGACAAAGAGATATTCTAAAAAGCCCCTCAGTACGCGTGCCCGCAGCACGCGATTTGCGCAAACGTCTTGATCGACGTTATACCAGGCTAGTAGAAAATGCAAAGAGTAACAACACCGCAAATGTTTTATCGCTTCACTATATATATACAACATGCATTTATAAATTTATATATATACATATGTGTATACAAGTTTAGACTTTTAAGAGTCCGGTGTAATGTTTAAACCGCGCCGCACTAATCGTAAACCGCGAGAGCGAGAGAGAGAAGTTCATCAAATATATTTCTTGTTGCGTGAAATTTGATCCTCTTGAGAAGCGCGAAAATTGCTCCTCCGAAAGGAAAATCGATTATAGGTTTTACTATTAAAAAGAAGGTTAAATTGTAGAAAAAAAAATTATTTTTTTATTTCGAGATCACGAATTTTTATTTTATTTTATTTTTTTTTGCTTAAATACTAAACGTTTCAAATTTTTCCATTGTTCGAATTTTTATTTGGATATCCAGAAAAAAGATAATAATTTTCCATGAGTCTTACTAACTTATTTATTTCTTTGAAATAAAATTTATTAGATGCAAGGTAACATTTTTTTTTGCGTCATAAAATATTTTACTTGTGCCAAATAAAAATTTTATAAATAAAAATTGTATTTTTTATAAAATTATTTTATTGTATTTTACTTCGTTGTAGTAAAAAAAATTTTTATTTGAAACAAGTAAATTATTTTTTAAATTTATTTATTTGTTGTCAGATTAAAAAATAAAAACATGCGTAGTAAAATTTGCTGATAACTTTTTTTATTAATATTTAATTCATTTTAAGTAACAAACCAAGAATTTGTCGTTCATTTTAGTTTTTCGGTTGTTGATAATATCCTTGCGAATCTAATTTTATGAAAAAAAAATAACAATTAAAAATCTATTATAATTTTATTTTATTTTAAAAAATTATTATACTTCTCAAAAAGTAACAAATTAGAAAATTAAATGGTTTTTTTTATGTTAAAAAATAAACTTACTTTTAGCAAGAGCAGTTTGAGACATGGAAACAATAGTGAAAAATGTCACACAGACAACAATTAGTACTTTCATGTTGATTGTTTTTTTTCAAATACTTTTGTTTGTTTAACCCTCTGTTTTTTTTTGGTCTTATATAGTCAAAGAAGTAAGGAAAAAAGTACATAAATATATTTCTATAGTAAATGTCTAATTGTTTAGTCAATTATTTATTCCAAGGTTGTAATTATTTTTCAAAATGGAACAAATAAATTTTGGTTCTCAAATGAAAAACAAGATTATAAATTAAGTAGCAGTAAAAGAGTTTTTTTTTTTAAACTTAAAACTAAATAAGTAAAAAAAGAGTGAAAATTTAATTTAATATTATTTTAAATATTCTTTATAAGTGAAAATAAATAGAAGCAGACGTTTTTCTTATAAATTATATAATTTTGTATTGTAAATAGTTTTTCAGAAAAAAAAAATTTTACACTAATAATAATCTTTGTTTATATTCTCTCAAATAAAAATTTTATTTAGCACAAATAAAATTTTTTTTTGGCGCAAAAAAAAATTGAAATAAAATTCTATTTTGAAACAAATAAAAAATTAGTAGACTCTGAGATAAATAAATATATTTTTTTTCTGGTTGCATGATATAATTATGTTAACATTGATAAATAATATTTCAAAATAAAAAATAAATAAATAAAAAACGGCACCCTGACATCGGATATCCGCTTATTAATGTTGCACGTTTCTTGACACATTCAATTTAGCAAATGTTGCGACTGTAATCGGCGCGAATCGAGACACGTCCACTGTTTTCAATCTGAAATCGATCCCGGATGCTTTGCATCGTGCAAAGAACACTAATAATTCATCTGGACACCTTCAGATAGGAAGGAAATGTTTCTGGATGCTTATCGCAGGAATAAAAAAAAATTACATGCGTAAAAAGAATTATAGTCTGCCCACATATATGACAAACAAATATTCAATATATTTTATTTACTCTCTCTGTTTCATTCTGAGTTCAAGACAAACTATATCCAGAGAAATGTTTTATTTGAACCAAATATAATTTATTTGAGTTAAATTAAAAGTATATTTATTTGTTCAACGTCTACTAACTTTATTTTTTTTCGAATAAAACATTTATTTTACACAAATAAAATATGTTTTTTGGGGTAAATAAAATTTTTATTTATACCAACTAAATTTTATTTGAACGAAACAAATTTTATTTTATAAAAAATAAATTTTATTTGAAGCAAATATATTTTATTCGAACCAAGTATATTTTATTTTAACCAAATAAATTTTATTTGAACCAAATATATTTTATTTGACAAAGATAAATTTTATTTTAACTAAATAAATTTTATTTCAACCGAAATAATTCTTTATTTGGCTTTAAAACAAATATTACTGTAAATTTTTCCTTTCATCCCAGTAAAGCAACTTATTAATTAATTTTTTATTCTTTGGATTTAGCTTTCTTGTGGAAGATTATTATTTATTTTAATTTTTTTAAAATTATAATTAATTATTAAATATTAACAATAATGGCGTGTCGTTAAACAAAGGATTTTCTAACACTAATTTCAAAAGCAATTAGTCATTGTCATAAACTACTTTCATTCTCTCATGCGAACTTTTTTCATTTTCCCGTTCTCTAATTTGGCGCAATTTTTTGGAAAATAAGCAACAAATTTAACGGTTTCTGCGCTCATTGTGCAATTATTCTTGATTTTTTTTCTCCCCGTGGGATATATATTCGCCTCTCTCACATCGCAAACTCGTTCCCAGTAGCTTTTGCTGACCGTGAATTCAATTTAAAAAAAAAAGAAAAGAAAGAAAAAAAACCATGAAGAATGACACTTTGAGTAAAGTAAGAAAGGAAAAAAACGACAAAAGCAGTCTCTGGAGCAACAGTTAAACCGTGGGAATTTAAGTCATTTTTTTCTTTTTTTTAGAAAAATTTTGCCTTTTTTGAAATTATTTCTTTCTTGATGGGAAAATAATAATTATTATTGATGAATTGAAGAAGAGGAAAAATGTAAACAATTGAATCCAATTGTGGTATTTGTTAATATAGTAAATTAGTAATTTAATGATGATTCAATCAATTAATTACTCGTGAAAGTGAAATGTTATGAAGGAAAGAAAAAATTTGAGCGATGACCCAGTTCATTATGAAGATATCTCTTGATAGTAAATGCGAGAGTATTTTTATAATAAACGAGAATTAAATGACTGTCACATCTCTCGTCTCTCGCGATGATGCTGTTTTGTTGAGGCCAAAAAAAAAACGTCAATTAAGTTAAATACGACTTATTAGTTACATTGAATTGTTCTTGACTCGACACATCATATCTCATGATTGTCTATTTATTCCTTTAATGCTCCTTTTGAGAAAAAACAAACATTTTCATTTAACATTCCTGAGAAGCATTCAAGGGAAGTTGACAATAATTAAATTTTTTAAATTGATCATTCCACCCTGATTTTTTATTATTAATAAATCTTTATTATTATTTTGCTTATAATAATAATATATTTATATATTTCGTTAATTATTATTTATAGAAAATATAAATGATAAATAATAAAAAAAAAAAAAATAGTAGAAATAAAAATTTTCTTGAGAAAAATTAATTTTATACGATTTTATTTTCTAAACTGGAGTAATTTGAGGAAAGAATATAAAAAGAGAATAAGGAATTTATGTTCTGCTTGTAATCGAGATCGAATCAATATTTCAATAAATTTTTCTGGTGATTGGTTGTGCAATGTTCTCTCAAGGAGAAAGAAAACCTTGAAAGATGGTTGGGAAGTGCCTTCAATCACAATCAGGAAATCGATTAACAACCTTTAAGAGAATGCGTGAGGAATTTTTTCTTTTTCCTGAATTTTTTTTTTCCTATTGGTTTCATAACGATTCTTGATGGTTACTTGGCCAGTGACCCACTGGTTCTATGTTTTTCCATATCCAGTGTATGAACGACAGTTTACTATTATTTCCTCTCTATGCTAATTATTCACACGTTTGTCAGGTGTGCTTCTTTGCAGATTTGCTTTTTTATATCCTATATATCATAAATGCGGAAACTAATCTTCAATCCCTTTTTATCTCCCCCGAGGGAAACTCGTTTTTCATTTTGTGGTGTTTTATTCGTTCACTTTTTTTTTGTATAATTTTTTTTTTGAGATAGAAGAAGGGAAACTATAATTAAAATGGATCTCCCCCACAAAAAAAAAAAACATTTAATTTTTTTTAGATAAAAAAAATTATCAGGAGCTAAGAAATGAATTTTCAAAAATGTCGAAATATTTTTTTGAATGTTTAACGACATTGGAGATTTTATTTTTTGTTCTCATTCTATTTTTCTTGTTTTTTTTATGTCTCGTGCCGTGAAAGAAGATCATAAAAGAGTCTTGATGGTTAACGTGCTCTTTCCGTGTCTCGCAGGTCTCTCGAAGCAGCCGACTGTCAACCGGTTTCCATCGCATTTCATTAATTCCGCGAACTGAACTTGGCCCAGGTTCCTGGACCGGCGATTTTTGGCAGAAACGAATTGGCACGAACGATCCGAGCCATAACAAGTTTACACGCTGTATTACAAGAGCGTGTTATTGACCTGAAAGAAGACGGGAACGAAATATCATGGCTCACACGAAATTATATCGTAAGTTTTCAGATTTTTCTCATTTTAAGAAAATTTTCCATTTTTTTATTATTGGTTTTGCTTGTTTTTGAAGGAAAATTTGGCGCAGTGGGAATTATTTTTTCGTTTTTTTTTTAAATCTCACCACTGTCACCTGTAAAAGGCAAAATTAGGGAAACGTTAAATTCTTTTTGGCAAGGGAATTTGCATATCAAATGGATTTAGTACACCAGAGGATTCACCTTGTTAGATATTAGTTTTGGCATATGAAATTTTCGTATATGCTATCTTTATAATGGGGAATTTTTATTACGTCTGGGAAAAATTCTCCTTTTTTTACGTGTCATAACAATCTTTCGACCGGTTTTACGTGCGTTCCATTAACCCTTGACTCTTCAATGCCCGTTACAATTTATACTGAATTGCATTGGATCAAGCGTTAAAGTAAGGTTGGCGTTTATCATATAATAACATTATTATCATTGTGATATACGTCTCTGACGCCACCAAAAAAATTACCTTCCACTCAATTTCCCTTTGAAACATTTTCTTAACAAAAAATAATTGAAAAAAATTTTTTTTTTTATTTTAATAATATTTATTTATAAATGTTTGCTAAAAAATAATTTCTTTATGTAGAAAATTATTTTATTTTCGAAACGTTTTGCTAAAGAAAAATTTTTTTATGTATAGAGAAAATTATTTTATTTTCGAAACACTTTTCTAAAATAAAAATTATTTTATTTTCAAAACGTTTTGCTAAAGAATAATTTTTTATGTAGAAAACTATTTTGGTGAAATTATTTTGCTTATTGAAAATATTTTGCTGAAGAATAATTTCTTTGTGTAGAAAATTCTTTTATTTCGAAAACGTTTTGCTAAAAGATAATTTATTCATGTAGAAAATTATTTTATTTTGAATTTTGAAAACGTTTTTGCTAAAAAATAATGTCTTTATGTATAGAAAATTATTTTATTTTGGAAACAAATTTTTTTTTGTTTTGAAAATTTTTGAAATAGAAATTGCTTTTTTAGGTGCTAGTAAAACACTTTTTTTTTCTTTAATTTGATTTCAAATTGTTTTTAACTTTAAAAAAATTGCATAATGGATTTTATTTTCTCTATATATGTTTCGCATTATTATTATTATTTTTCATATATATTGAGAGTGATTATTCAGCACTTCCTATTCAGGGAAATTTGTCTGATTTTGCAATAATTGAGAGGAGGGCAATAAGTTAAATTAACACAATTAAAAATTGTTTTGCAAGAATTGTAAATCGTGATTTTAAAGGAAGAGAGAAACCTATAAATAAAGATTATAATAAGCTTCTCTCGGTTAGCGAATGTATATAAGAAAGAACACGCGATTGCGGGCATTCAAATCTCGCAACCATTGACCACAGACATCCAGTCTCCGAATGGATCCCCTTTTCCATGATCATCTTCGTTTGCAATTCCCAGGACGAATTATTCATATACAATAAATAAACGAAAGAACAAATGTTATTATTATGAATAATTTTCCGCGAAAAGATTTTCTTTTTTTTTATCCAAAAAATAGTCACGGAATTTTCTTTTTTTCTGGTTCTTTTTCTTTTCTCTATTAAGAGAATTTAAAAGAAAAAAAGGCAATTTTTTATTGAACTCACCTTTAGTTCATTGTTATCCTCACTATTGTGATCGAAAAAACGAAGAAAGCATTTTCGATATTTATTTGTTTGGAATTGAAAACTTATCATTTATTAATATTATTATCACGTCATTGACACGTCACATTGATTTAATAATTTCGTTTCTTTCACTCGCGCGGAAGATTGATTTTTTTTGTCTCAAATTATTATTGTAAAATGCGGATTGAATGGACCGATCGAGTAGAAACTAGAAACACACTCGTTGCTACTCCGAAAGTCACTGTGAACTTGAATTTCAGACGAGAGTAACTCAGCCCTTCACTCCCCACTTCTCTTGGCCCGAATGAGGCAAAAAAAAAGGTTCATAAAGTGGCAAATAATTTTATTTTTCTATGAGAAAGAAAAAATAATTCCCAGCATCAAGTTTATTATTACAATTTATTTATTTACAACTTCTTTTCAAAAAAAAAATCGAATCCATTTAGAAATTTGAAAATTATATTCAATTGATAACAATTAATTTAGATAAATGGGAAAATGAAGATTAAAACTTTTCTTCCTCTTCAGGTGAAGTGAATTTTTTCCAATAACGAATAAGTGCAGAATCGTGATATTTTTCCTTGTATAAAAACTATAAATATTCGATTAAACTTTTTTTTCCTGTAGATTTATAAGGAAAAAGAAACCAAGAGGGTGAAAAAGTTTATCTTCTTTCAAATAGTCGAGGATCGTGTAGGTTGTGTTTTTCTTTTGGTTCACTTGAAAGGTTGGTAGGTGCTTATGAGTACCTACATGAGTCACGTTCGCGACTTAAGGGCGCCTAGGATAAGAATTCGAGCATATAAACGTTAATTTCACTATACCTTCATTATTACCGCAGAGAAGCGAAAGGCTAGATAAGTTGTTTTTGCTCTATATATAAACCGTCAGCAATGCTCCATTTCATGGCCTTATGACCATCTCTCATAAATACACTATATCTCAAAATTGGTCTCATTATACATCTCAATCGAATTATTTTCCCATCCCCCACCAATTTCTCAGAAATAAAAAAATTCATCCTTTCTTGCTCTCAATAAAAATATTTTTCTCATCTAATATTATTTAAAAATTAATTAATCACAAATTGATTTTTATTCTCTAACAGTTTATTTTGTGCTTGCAGGAAAACTCACATCTTGCTGGAATGAAAAGCGCAGCAAATATATAATTTTTTTTCGCAAAGATTTATTATATGTGGAGGGAATCTTCTAACGAGACTCATTTTTCCTCGCAATTCGTCGAAATACATTGACTGTTCGCAAAAGCGGATCCAAGATGTCGGGAATATTGCGGGGCCACACTCTTTCTCTTGGGTCCCGACTCTCCCACATTCGGTCCCAACCTGACCGCATTCCGCAATGAATCTTACTCTCTGGCAATTCTCGCAACCTTTTCCGATTTCGATATCTGCTCCTGATGAGAATATATTTTTTTTTCATCGTTATCATCTATAAGTTCTCATTTAATTGCCCCCTTTCCTCGATTTCGTAATTCTCCACCAAGGGTGGATGAAAATCTCTGGATCATCTTTTTCTCTGGTAAACTATCTTGATTATTTTATTTATATTCATGTTCAAAATCTTTTATTCTATTGCAAATTTCTCATTTTTTGTAGTAAATTTTTTTTGCTTTAAAATAATTACTAGGGGGGATAAAATTTTTCTTTTAAAACAAATGTAATTTTATTGCAATTATTTTTATAAGAGTTGATGAAGGAAAAAAATTTACAGCGAAACTTTTGTCTATCTTTTTATGAAACTAGAACGAATGTCCTTGTGAATATTTCGCCTCTAGTTTGTTATATTTGAATATATATATATAAAATTAGAGTATAGTAATGAGCATTTTGTTATCTTGCAATAATTACACGAATATCACTTATTTTTTCTCTCGCAATTTTCTGTTGAATTCAAGCAGAAATTGATAATTGATTTTTAAAGACGTGTTACAAAGCATATAAATATGCTTGTCGAACATTTGTTTGTTATCTATTATTTTAAGTTTTTCCCGAGGAACATTTTATTATGGCTTCTCAAACTGTCAGGTTCGTAGTGTTTATTGAAATCCTGAAAATTTTCTTTTTAAAAATAGTAGTAATTTTCATCTAATATACAAAGTATTAAATGAAAATTTTTTGGCCAATTTTTTATAAAATTTCATTAATTTTGAATTATATGGGAATTTTCTCCCTTTATACCGCAATATATTAACTTCAAAATGTTCAAATTTATAGAAAAATTGCAGTAAAATTACATATATTTATGACTGAAAATATTTGGGAAAAAGAAAATTGATTGAGAGTAAAATAAATAGAAGAGTCATCATTTTCTTTTATTTGTTCTAAAAATTTGAAATGACGATTTTTTGATGTGAGAAAAATAAATTCATTTTTCTTTTTTGTTAATATTTATTTTGTTGTTTACTTGAATCGGGTGTATAATATATTCAAGAATGTGTTCAACACTTGAAGAATCTGTGTGGATGGTACTCTGTAGCATTCTCTGACTTCCTGACCCAGTGGCCTCGAGAGTCCCCAAGTCATGGGCTAAGTCAAACAATCCTCAGACAAGAAAGGATTCAATTCATGAGGACCTTGTTCCAAATTCTTCACCTTTTGAAATACTCCATTTAAGTCCAATAAATTACAATTAAAATTCCTCATTTTTTATAGAAATGTTTTTTTTATTTAATAATTGATGAAAAAAAATTGAACCGAAGAATCAATATCACTTGTTATAAATTATAATGGATTTTTCTAGATTTGATGTAATTTATTTTGTTATAACTATTTTAGTTGGTTGTCACAACTATTAAATTAGTGGTCACAATTATTCATCACAACTAATTAGTTGTCAGAAATATTTCATTAGTTTTCCATAAACTATAAGCAATGAAACTGTTTCATTTATTATTTAATATTTTCCTTTGTCACAGAAAGTGAAATGAATATTTTAATAATGTATAATATAAAAATTGATGTACATAAATCATAAATTTTCACTTTCTATATTATATTCTCATATATGAAATCGATACTGTCATTATATGATTATTGTCTCTCTTATAGTATAGGAATATCTTCTGATCAGAGACAGAAATCTAAATACAGAAGCATTGACCCCATGTGACCTTTTCCTCCGTGTACCAGGTTTCAATCTTTTAAATCTGCATTTCTTCCGACTTGAGTCGAATAAAGATCTGACTGATAGAAAGAAAAAAAACATTTCACTTTAGCAATTTTTTCACGTGACATCACGATTTAAATACAGTATAATTTCACTGTTGTCATATAAAAAAAATCCTGTCGCCTAATTCAAAAAGTAAATTAATTTTCAGTTAATTTATACATTTTTTTAAATTTAAATATTGAACAATTGCTTATTGAAAATATTGGCAATTATTTTTATATTAGACACTAACACTGACATTTTAGTGGTTCTTGAAATCAATTGATTAATTAATACATTAATCAATTATTTTAATTTAATTTAATCAACTTGTTTTTGAACGAATGAAAAATTTTTTTTAAAACTAAAAATTTTTTTTCGATGAAGTACAATATATTTTATATGAAATAATCAGAAAGGAACACTCTTAAATGAACGTTACTAAAAATTGACACTGGTTTTAATACTATGACGTATACATAGTTGAGACTGTTTTATTTTCCATGACGTTTGTACATGTCACGATGAGGTTTTACTAAAATTCGATAAGAAAAACATATGTTTATTCAAAAATATAATTTTAATGTTAGATTTGAATAAATTAATTTTTAATGTTAATGACATGCATTTATTTTACTTTAAATTCTCAGTCAATTTTATTTTACTTGTGTCAATATTTAACATTCAGAAGATTTGTTTAGAAAAAAAAAGAAATTACCTTCATTTTTATTTACATTTTTTTATATTGAAAATTCATTCTAAAAAAATGTATTTCCATTTGAATAATACAAGTATATAAAATTCTGATTTCTTTATATGCAATTTCTAAAAAGTATTTTACAATTTTTAAATTTTATTTACAATATCAACAAAATTGGCCACTTGTTTTAACATTGCACAAATATCCTTGAAAGATTTTGCTTTAATTTTTTTTTATGTTTATTGAAATAGTAATAATTGAAATTTTTATCTTGCAATAATTTTTTTGAATATATTTTATAATGAATTCAAGAAGAAATTGAAAAATTGATTTTAAAATCGCACTGTAAAACATATAAATATGTGGTAAAAATTCTTAACAGTCAGCATTTAAATTTTATCCGGCATAAAATTATTTTTTATTTTTTTTTCTGTTATAGTTTATGTATTATTCATTAATTATTTTCTAATTATAATTATTATAGTTAATTATTATGACTTGTCAAGATAATAGGTTTGTAATATTTATATCTATTGTGATAATGATTGAAAATGTATAATATTTTATACTCTATAGATTATTAATTGATCAGTGAATTAATTTTTTCTATATTTAATTTTAATAAAACTTGATAAAATTGTTTCCATTTTTGTAATTTTTTGATTTTTATTTTCAGTCTGTGGGAGAAAACTCTACTATTGTTACTGATAAATACAGCTTTAGTATTTTCTGCTCCTGGACCAATAAAATTTACAAACAGACAACTAACTTCCAATCCACTGGGAAAATACAAAAATGTAAGAATTTATTTATATATTTTGTATTGTATAAATTTCATTTTTTCCGAAATATTTCTTTCAATCGTTAAAAATTTTTACGAAAAAAAAATATAAACATGTTGAAATGAAATTAAAGGAAAATTTTAATTTTTCAGGGTGCGGTTTCAACTGTGGACGAACAATGCGCCAAAATTGGTGTTCAAATGTTGAAAAAAGGAGGATCAGCAGTTGATGGTGCAATTGCAACACTTATTTGTGAATGCGTCGTTTCATCTCACGCGTAAATATTTTTTTATGTTTATTTTCTAAAAAAAAAAATAGATAATTCTTTATTATCGATAATTTAAAACTACAACTAAATAAATGATAAAAATCTTTTAAAGCATGGGAATGGGAGGAGGTTTCTCGATGACAATTTGGGACGCAAAAAAGAAAGAGGTCCATTCTTTGGATGCCAGGGAAACAGCATCACGACACGCCACTGTCGAAATGTTCCGAGGAAATGCACAATTAGCTGAACACGGTAACTAGTTTTTTTCTTCTAATTCTCATCTAATATTTTCTAATTGACGCAAATTAAAAAAAAATGATAAATAATTTTTTGAAATTAACAGTAGGTAGCGGATTTTAAGCAGAAAATTTTGTTTGATGTAGTAAAAATATATGTAATTTAAAAAAAACAGGTGGATTGGCCGTGGCTGTACCAGGTGAAGTTGCGGGATACTGGGAGGCGCATAAGAAATTTGGAAAATTAAAATGGAATGAACTTTTTGAACCGTCAATTGAATTGTGTAATAAAGGATTTCGAGTTAATCATTTCTTGCATTTTGGAATTAATGCAACTCAAAATTTAATAAGAGCCGAACCATCGATGGCTGAAATATTTATAAATCCACAAACTAATCAACCTTTTCAGGTAAAGTATAATACAACAAAATTTTTATATAATTTAATTATTTTTTTTTTTTGGGGGAATTAATAAAATAGAAAAATTAATTTCTTTTTAATAATAAGGAAGAAATGAAAATTAATTTCTAAGTTTTAAAATATTTATACTATATAATTTCTTTCTATTTTATTTTTACAATCATAAAAAAAATTTTACTGCAAATTATGGCTACTTAAAGTAATGTTCATTCAAATGAACGAAAATTTTACCATCTACAGTTAAAATTAAAGCAATGGTTCTCGTTAAAGATCATTAATTTTTATCCCAGGAATTTAAATTATCTTGTTTAGAATTTCTTTTCCCCAGTGTTAATAAATTAATATCAGAGACAATTATATAATTTGTCCACTTTTTTTGAAGCTGGGAAACATTTTTCGAAAATTTGTTCTTTTGAAAGAATTTTTAAATTTAGTTTTTCAGTGAAAAATTTATTCTTGAAAAAAAATCTTTTTTGAGAATTTTTTGTACAACTGATGTTGAACTGAAAAGGAGAATTTTCCACATTATTGTTTTGAACTTAAAATGCATTTAATTATTTAAAAAATATATATATAGTTGTTTGATATTCTTTTATGTATAAGAGAAAGGTTGATTATTTTTTAGATGTCTAAATTAAAAGAGATGATTTTTATTTTACAGTTGGGAGACACAATGAAAAGGCCTGTGTATGGAGAGACCCTTAGAAAATTATCAGCTCCAGACGGCAGTGGGGTGAGAGATTTTTACAATGGCACCATGGCTAAAGATATGGTCAGAGAAATTAAAAGACATGATGGAATTGTCGATGAACAAGATTTCAGTGACTATAGGTAAGATTTTTCCCATCATTTTGATTCCTTGTGTTACAATTATTTTGTTTTCATGTTAAAGGAATTTTTACCATTTTTTTTTCTATAAAAAGAGTTAAGTTTAATTTTTATATACTCTTTCCAGAGTTTTATGGAGACCTCCAGTAAAAACAAAACTCAGAAATGGATTGACTGTCTATTCGTCCCCACTTCCTGGCTCTGGATCAATTTTGGCATTTATACTCAATGTACTTGACGGATTTGTCTTTGAAAAAGGTGAAACTGTTGGCTATCAAAGAATTTTGGAAACTTTCAAATGGGCTTACTCTTTCCGAACTAAGATGGGTGATCCTGCGTTTGTCCCTGCAGCCAGTAAGTTCTGTTTTTATTTAATAAAAACTAATTAATTATGTCTTTTCATTTCTATTTGTATCACTGTGTGAATGAATAAGAATAAATTGTAATAAATTGATAAAATGAACGAATTTTCAGATGAACTATCAGCAAATCTCACTGCCAAGGATTTTGCAAATGCCATTCGTCGTAAAATCAGTGACACATGGACCAGTAATGATCCCGATTATTATGATGGAGATAGTTATGAACGTGATGATCATGGAACCTATCATGGATGTATTTATGCTCCTGATGGTTCCGCCGTTTCTGTCACGTCCACTATTAATGGATTGTGAGTATTTAAATTTATTTTACAATCTAAACAGTTTAATAAAATTTTATTTATTAAAATTGAATAAACAATTATAGGATACTTTAATTTCTCTGCATTTTGAAAATACATATCTGACTCTTTTTTTTTTAATAGTAATATAATTTTTTCGAATTTCAGATTTGGAGCATTCTTCCGTTCGGAATCAACTGGAATTATTTTTAATAATGAAATGGACGATTTCTCAGCTCCAAATATCGTCAATATCTTTGGCGTTCGTCCTTCTGAGGCTAATTATATACAACCGGGAAAAAGACCACTTAGTTCAACGGCACCAACAATTATGGTGGGTTCTATACTCTTTTATTGTTTATTATCCGATTTCTATAAAATTCTTTATAATTCTGTTTAAATTGATTTGAAGAAAGAAGAAATAAGTTATATTTTTAGAAATTCGTTAATATTTAAAATATTTTTTTAGTTATTTTATAAATGCTTTGAATTAAAGTTCAATAATTATTGTATTTCGATTATTTCTATTTATAAACTAAATTACAATATTTCGTTTTTTAGATTGATGATAATAATCAAGTTCGATTATTGGTTGGAGGTGTAGGTGGTATAAAAATTACCACTGGAGTGGCACTTACGTCAGTATTACATTTGTGGGCAGGATATAGTATTAAAGAGGCTATAGACGCTAACAGAATGCATCATCAGGTAAATTTATCGATTAATAATTAAATTCTCTACAATATATAATGGAATATTAAATTCAGTTAATATTAATAATTAAATATCAATTACTATGAAATTAGAATATATACTAAATTACTAATAGATAAATTAAATTCATGAATTTGAAAATTATATACATTAACGATAAATTAATATATTTTTAATTAACAGTGAAAATTTATTTTTATTTTCAGTTTTTGCCAATGCAAGTCCAAATTGAAAATAATTTTCCATTGCCAATAAAGAAATATTTAGCCAAAGTTGGACACAATATCACCGATTTTGCAGGATATCCGAATTTAATATTCGGCATTTCACAGAAGAATGGTATTATTTCGGCGTATTCAGATTACCGTCAAGATTGTCGAAATGCCGGCTTTTAAAAATGAAAAAACAACGATATTTTTCAAGGTACAGATAAAATTAAAAACAATTTATGCATGCTGCATGTTTCCATTAAAACAAAAAACAAAAAAAAAAAGAGTAAAAACTCATAAGGAAAGAAAACTCTCAATTACTTGCAAATTTCTGCCTTGCGAATCGGTCATTAGTTGGATTAAATTAATTAATTAAAGAAAATAGTGAATTAAGTCGAAAAAATAAAAAAGTGTGGAACAAAAGTATGATTTCTTCTTTTTCTTCATCTCTTCTTTTATGTTGTGCTCTAACAATCAAAATAAAGGATATAAAATATAAAACTAAATAGGCCGCTAGGGATTTTTGATGGAGATAGAATGGAAAGATACTAAAAAATTTTTATTTGATTTGAAATAAGAAAAAATGGTTTAAAAAAAAGGGAATGACAATCATTTTTTGAAAATTGTGAGGAAAATGGTTTCCGTTGGGGTTGTTTTTTTTTTCAAAGTCATAGTTAGAATTGCTGTTAAATTGTGAAAAAAAATGGAGTTTAACGAACTGTGTCTCCAGATAACAACACTGACATCCGTTAGACTTTAGAGCACAACACAAATGCAGAGGAAGAGAAGAAGAAAAAGAAGAAATCATTATGCTTTCGTGGCACGAATTGCACACGAATGTACTTATAATGCATTTATGCGATCACGTAAATGTACGAGTGTACCGGATGTTCCTCGCCTGATTTACCTGGCCTACACCTGGCAGCAGCCCCCTGATAAACAAGGATTATCGATTCACTATATACTAAGTTACCTTTGTGGGCTTTAAATTTAGCCTTTAACTAACGTCAAAGGCACGTTTCGATGCGTACACTAATTTTTTTTCCCTTTATTTTTCACTTGAAAAAAAAATACTTTTCTAGAAAATTTCCATTTTATATTTATAAAATTTTATACATCGCAATCTATGATAAAAATAAAAAAATACAGGTGAAATTTAGTTCGTGTTTTATAATTTAAATTTATTCTAACGTTATAAACAATTTCAATGATTAATTTTTTTTTAGTAATATATTTTAATTTTCAAATGTTTCAAGATTAAATTATTTATTCTGATTGATAACGAAATTGTAATTAAATTTTTTGAAAAATGAAAATAAAAAAGGAAATTTTCAAGAATAGTCTAGAGCTAAGGAAAAAACAAACTGAATGTTGAGCAATTTCAGTTGGTTTATGATTTATGCTCATAAATAACATTAAAGTAAACTTGCCACCATGGTATGCTGATGATAAGGTTTTTTTTGTGATAATGAACAAGTCACAGGATGAAGACTCATTATAATCGCACGGATAAAAATAATTTTTAAAAAATCCCATATTTTCTCTAATTATAATTTTTCAAATTAGTTTCTTTTTCGAAAAAAAAGACGATCCCTGTTTTGCAATTTTATTTTATATTTTATTACAATTTATCTCAGAATTTCTCAATTTTCCAAATTTAAAATAATTTATATTTCATTCAATGATTTTTATTTATCGAAGGAAAGAAAAAATTTATATTTTGATAGTAAATAAATAAAATTGTCAATTTTTTGTTTTAATAATGGATATTGTTGGGGATTTTTTTTAAATCGGTAAACGAAAAAAAAAAGATAATAAAGAATGATTTTTATCGTAATTTACTTTCAAGATTCAGCTGCCACCCTACAATTGCGATATAATCTTCCGCGGGTGAATCTTTCACGGATATGTAATTAAGATCATGGTGTAATTTTAGCGCCAATTTATCAGAACTTGGCGTAAATTGGTTCAGTTAATAACAAATCATTACTACCATGAGAAATTAATCTAATTTTAGTTTGAAAAGAGCAAAAGTGCATTTATCAATTTCGTGACTAATTATTTCCAATTTCTAATTATTCATGATCTATTGCTTGAAATTATAGACTTTGGAAAATTGAGAAATTAACGTTGAAATGCTCAAAATTTGTTAGAAATTGCAAAAAGAAAAATTATTAATTCTATTAATTCATTTCTTAGATAATTTTTTATTTTTTAAATCGTCATGACATTTTGGAAATCGAATCAGACAAGTAATTTATTAACTTTTACCTTGACTGCATTGTTGAGATGAACATTTTCCTCGCTAGAGTCAACATAAAAGACTGATTTTTTATCTTTCTGGAGCCACATTTTTTTTTAATTTTAACACTTCAATTCACACTGTAACACTTCTTTTATTTTCATTTCTTCACTTTTTGTATATTTTTTTAAAATTTCGCTTTTAATTTAAACATTTCATTGTTTAAAGTTTGGAAATTATTTTGTAAATTACTTTTTCATATGTATTAAAATAAATAAGGTAGGGGAAAAATACTGTTTTTTAAAAATTGTCTTTCAAATATTATTAATAGTTAAATGAGAAAATTTTTTTTTAAATTGTGAATTGAAGTGAAGAAAATATTTTGAAAGGGTAATTTTTGGAGTAAAAAAATTATTTCTTTTTGAAAGAGAGCGTGTCAACTTTGGAATGTTCATTGTATGAAGGTCCTGTGAAAACTGGAAAGGAAAAAGTCGCCTTTAGCCGCTTCCTCACGCAATGAACACCCCACTTCTATTGTTATGCTCCCTTCTTTTCTTTCTTGACTTTTTCAATTCTATGTTATTTTCAAAACAGTGATTTAGTACCCCTATAACTTTCATATACTTGACCTGAAAAGATTTTCAAATGTCATTATTATTATTACACAAATTATTTATAAATCACCCACATTTTTATTGCGCCTCCGTTTTTCTCGATTTTTATATTATCGCAATAAAGTAATATAAAAAGAAAAAGAATCTTGGAAAGTTTTTCCTTAAATATCAACAATTTTTCATTTAAAAAATATACAAATCTTACAAATTTGTTTACAAATATAAATGCTATTGATTCAAATTATTTATATTACAATTTTTCTCTTCTTTTCGATCCGTCCTATAGTTGAGACTTCCATTTCAGTAAAAGATCGGCTGCTTTCTTTAAGTTTTCATCTTTCTGCAAAAAGAAAAAGTTTGTTTAAAAATTTCCCTTAATGAAATATGGTGATTGAAAAGTATAAAATAAATTGAAACGAGCAACAAAAACGAATATAAAATAAATTATACAAAATAGGGATTAAAATAAATATATTTCTCTAAAATAGAGAAATGAATTTTCTACCTTAATAAAACAATATCGAACAAAGTCTTCTCCTAAATGTTTGTGCTCATCACTGTAAAATGCTGATGGTGGAATTCCTTGGACTCCAACATTTTTTATCATCCATTTGGTGAAACGATAATCTTTATTTTTATCTTGTTCCTCGTTAAGTCGAACTTTATTTTCCAATGCCAACCAATTAGCAACCATGAAATAACCACCCTCAGGTATCGTTGGTGACATTCCAACTTCCGTGAGAAATTTCGCCATGTACTCGCGTTTCGGTAATAATTCTTTAGCAAGACTCACAAAATAACAATCATCGCGTCCAAAACGTGCAATTTCTTCCTCAAATCCAATTGCCACAGCTTCCTATTGATCAATTTCATTATACAATTAATTAAATTACAAATTTTCGTAATTACGTTTAAAAAAATATAACGACGAAAATTTAAATTTGATTGTAAACATTAAAAATATTTTGCTAAGATTTTTAATATCGATAAGAGAAAAAAATTTTGATACACACTTGAATAGGAGTCGTGCAAGTGTAAATGGAATTTTGATGGACAATCTGTAAATTTCGGAGCAAATTAGCTGGACCATAGGCCCAACCAATTTTCCATCCAGTTACACTAAAGGTTTTTCCTGCTGAGCCAATTGTAATTGTACGTTCGTACATTCCTGGCAATGTTGCTAAAAATTGAAAATCGAAATTTTATGATTCCATCGGAAAAATATATTTAAAATAAAAGGAAAATTATTATTATTATTATTATTATTATTATTATTATTATATAATTAATAATATTACCTATTCGAATATGCTGATATGGTTCATAAACAATCCATTCATAAACTTCGTCCGAAACAACGAGAGTATTCCACTTTTTTGCTAAATCAGCAATAAATTGCAATTCATCGAGTGTAAAAACCTTTCCAACTGGATTGTGAGGTGTGTTAATTATAATTCCTTTCGTTTTCTCATTAAAAAGGCTTTCCATTTCTTTCCTATCGAACACCCAATCTGAGGAACTAATTATTCCACTCGTTTTATTCTGTGAAATTTCAAACGGAAAATTTTCTTTATTCTAATATACGTATGAGTGGAACAAAAATGATCTATTATGAATAAATGTGAAAATTAATAAAATAGAAAGAATATAGAAAAAGAATAAAAAGAAATTTTGAAGAATTTTTAATGCAAAAATTAGAATTTTGAAATTCTCACTGGTTGAAGGGCTATGAAACGAGGAACTCCGCCTGATGTTCGCACCATTGGAACGTAACAATCAAAAAAGGGTTCGATAATTATCCATTCGTCTCCAGGATTTGTATGTCCCACGATTGTTGCGTACAATGCTTCATAGGCACCCGACGTGATTAGAATTTCATTATTTGGATTCAAATCACGTTTTAAAATTTTCGAATACAATTTCGCAACCGCATTAACCAAACGTGGATGGCCCTGAAATATTAACAATTATTCGTGACAATTATCAAGTATCAATTAAATTACGGAAAATTAATTCACTAAAATTAGTAATTAAATAAGTGAATTAATGCCATCAAAAGTAATAATTAAAGAAATTAACACAGTAATAATAATAATAATAATAATAACAATAACAATAATAATAATAACAATAATAATAATAATAATAATAATAAAAATAAAATATAATTATTATCAATACTGTTAGAGATTTCATTATATAATAACGTTGGTAAAGATAATTAAGGAATGCTCACAAATCCTCTAGTGTACTGATTTAATAGGGGATTATCTCCTGTTGTTACGGCTGCTAAGGCTTTTGTGACATTTTCAGGAGCATGAAAATCAGGAAAACCTTGACCAAGATTCAAAGGTTTATATTGCAAAGCTAATTGTATGTATTCCACCCTGAAAAATGGATTTATAATTTTTTATTTTATTAGACAAGACAAAATTTAATAGATAACATATTTTTCTTTTACAAAAGAAATAAGAATTCCAGAATAAATACATTTCGTAAATTTCATTTACTTTTGTTTTAAAAAGAAAATTTATAATATTATTTGTTGTCTGAATCAATTGACAAAATAAAAATCACATACCAAACAGATTTATCGTTTCCTTTGTAACGATCAGGTAAATCAAACTTTGATGCCATTGTTGAATAATTAAAAATGTTCTCTATTGACGGAATAATTAGTGAATTGACACTTGTTGATGATGATGACCTCAAGAGAGAAAATCTGGATAACATCTAAAACAGAATAATTTTGTGTCAATGTAAAAAGTTTACATCTATAAAGATATTAAATGATGAAATTTATTTAAGATATTACAGATATATTTGTCAAATATTAAATACGGAAACTAATTGTAATCTATAACTGTTTACGGTGAAAAGAGGTTAGGAAACTACTTGCGGCTTATACATTATGCAATGTTCACTTTAAAACACATAGATAACAGAAAATAACTACTGATAACACGAGGAAATAAAAAAGCCGCGATAAATTAAAAAATATATTTTTAATACCTTGTTTATGGAATATATTCTGTATTGTTAAAATGGTTAAAACAGTGATTTTATACTCTGAATAACACTATCAAAATGATAAATATTTAATTTATCAATTTGCATATAAGAAAAAGAAGAATTTGTATTTCTTTTTTTTAAAAAAAGTATATTGGAATGATACTTACATAATTCCAGGCGAATATTTAATTAATTTATGTTTAGTGGCGCGAAAATGATAATGTTCTCGAAGTTTAATAACACGTATCTTAAGTTTTAATTAACCAAATAAAGTTAATTATATTTGAGAAACACTATACCTTTTTGGAATTTTCTAAAATAATACGTTATGATCTAAACAGTATAACGACTAATGTACAAATGTGCTTGAAAATAACAATCTGACAATGACAGAAATCAGCTGACATTGAAAAGTCTCGTAGACATTTAAAATCTGTTTTATTATAAACCGATAATGTAGATTGTCTAAAGAACTACATTATCGGCTAACAATAAGCAGATTTTATTTTCTTTGTTGGCTACATTGTATACCTTGAAGTTAGCAAGTTGGTAAACTTGTTTGATCAGGTTTGTGCTGGTTTGTTTTCCTTAATTTTTACATGTTTAAAAGAAGTTGTATTTACACTAAAAGGTAATTAATTTATTGTAATTAATTCTTATTGTATTGTTAATAAACTTCTTGTTTATTCTTTGATTATATTTTCGTTATGAATGTACAGTTAGACTGCTGGAAAATAAACACCGACTAATTTTTAGGTTAGGTTGCATTATTTTTCATTGTTTGGTGAAAAATGGAAAAAATAATGAGAAAATAATTTTGTTTTACAAAAAGAACAATTTTTTGTCATTAAATTACACATTATATTTTTATACATAATAGATTTTTTAAATATTAAAAAAAATTATAAAATTTTATTCCAATTTTCAGTTTCCTAGTAAAATTGTTTAAATTTTATTATTTACAGGCAAAATATTTTTGGAAAATTGTGTGAAAAGTTTCGAGTGTAAATAATGGGACATGGAAAATGCATTGTCACGGGATGTGCATCCAGTCATTATAAGGAAAAGAATAAAGATAAGTGTGGAAAATTAGAGACAGATCCAAAAAAGAAGACACACTTTTTTTCCGTTCCCAAAGTTGGTCTAGAATTGTGGAAAAATGCCCTTTCGGGAAATAAAACTGCCATTAAGCCTGGACATTCAGTTTGTGATAAGCATTTTTCCAAAAAAGATTTACGCTGGAGGAAGGTATTAAAAGGACCAAATGGCATGATTCTAGGAGTGGTAATGTCAATTACTTAAATTGTTATTTTACATACACGTTTTATTATTTAAAATCATCAAATTGATTTACCTGTTAATTGTAGAGTGCCGATTTCAAAGTACCGAAATTAAAAGAAGGAGTCGTTCCAACTAGACGTCTTGCGAATAATCCAAATGAAGAAAGTGAATCGGATCTGTCAATTTCTGATGAAGACTTTTTAAAGAATGAGCCAAACGATGTCGATAGTAATATTGATGATATTTTTCAAGATTTCGAAGAAATCGAACATTTCGAGGCTTACTATCATTTAGCAGCGGAAGCCAAATTAAAAATTACAAAACCAACCGAGGAAATTTCTCTATTTGACATTATTAACGGTAATGAAAAAAGTGTTGCACTCCCACCAGTTTGGACACGTCAGAATCTCATGTACAATGGTGAAAAATTGGTTGTGTTCAATCAATTTGTACCAAAAATGGAAAATGGAGTTATACAACCGTGCTGCTCGAAACAAGTTTTACTCGATAAAAATTTACAGACAACTATTTTCATAACACGTCAAAAATTAGAGAAGGAAAATTGTGAGTTAAAGAATCTTAATATTTCCTGTATCGACGATCTTGAGTATTTATTAAAAATCGTTCATTCGTGGCGTATTTGTGCTGGATTGAAAATTCAATTTAACGATGCAAAAGAATTTTCATTTATTCATGTCGATAAGGAAGGCGTTGTTCGTAGTTTGGAGTGTACACTTTATATACCGTCAATATCTCGCAGTGGAAGTTGTGATTATTGTCGAAAATCGAAGAAAACTGTTACGCAAAAATTATCGCGAATGGAGAAAAGTCCAACGTTGACGCGTCTTCGTTTGTGTTTGACGGGTAAACAAAAAAAGAAATTGGACGAAATGAGGCGGGAAATTAAAACACTTAGACGGGGAAGAGCTAGATCATTGGTAAGAATTAAATTATTGAAGGAATTACGTGTACGTGAGCGTGAAGAATTTTTACGTTGTCAAAAAACATTGGATCAAATGTTGATGGCTAGTAGTCTTGATGCGAATCAAAAATTAGTCACAAAGGAAATGTTGGCATCGACAAAACAACCGCCTCGTGGAAGACGTTATTCAAAAATATGGATTTCGTTTTGTTTAACGTTACACAGAAAATCGCCGTCGGTGTATAAATTTTTAAAGCTTAATAACGTTTTACCATTGCCTGCAACTCAAACTCTCAGCAGGTATTTATTTTCTTTTAATGTTAATAATTTTATATTTTTTTTCATTTTGTCGATAATTTCGAAATTTTAAAGAAACATTTTCCTTTTGTTAAATATTTCAAAATATTCGTTTAATTCACAAAAAAATGAAATGTTTCGAATTTTCTTATTTCAGGTTCGCTCAACAACATCCAACAGTGGATCAAGAAGTTTCTTTACTTGAAGCTAAAGAAGATGAAATGGATACTGACGACATTTCGGATGCTGTTTATGAAAATGAGATTGTCCCTTTAGACGAGTAAGATTTTCTTAATATTTTTTATTTAATTACAAAAAATTTCATACATTAAATTTGACAGTTTTTTAATTAAACTGACAATGTATTTTTTTTAAAACAAAATTTCAGGTTACCTGACATCGAAATGGAGACTGAAGTTATTTAATTATCACATTCATGCAAATTGTTTTTCGCGATGAAACTCACTGCTCAATTATATATCGGGTAAGTGATTAAATATTTTAATTTTAAAATTAATAAAAAGTCATTTTTCGTAAAATTTAATTCATATGATCAATTTTCAGATGGAATGATTCCTCTTAATTTTATAAACAAATTACGAAAAATTAGACATTAGTGTTAAAAGTGTTTCGTTCGCGTATGTTTTTTTTTTAAGTATTTCGTTTTGTATTTAAATTCTTTTTTACCAGCTTTTTTTAATTTACTTTTTTAAAATGTTTTTTTCCTTGAAGAATTTGAATAGCAAATAATTTATTTTGATAAATAAACATTATTTCATAGAAAATGAAAAATTTACCTAAAAAGTTGACAATAGTAGAAAAAGTCAAATATTAAATTTTTTCAGTTTAGTTTATTTCAATGTAAAATATTTAAATACTTTGTCGAAGAAGTAAACTAGTCTTTTAGAAAGATAATCGCAATTGACACTACACATTGTTTTTGTCACGCGATAAAAATCGATTGACAAAGAAATACTTTTTTACTTTAAATAATATTAAAAAAAAAAAAATACATTTAATTTTTTCCATTTGAATTTAAAAATTTTTTGAATGTATTTTGCAGAGTTTATTATTTTCTATACGAAATATTTTTTTTTTGTTTTGTTAGATTTATAGAAAGAAAAAGTTAATAGCAAGAATCTGTTTAATTTAAATGTTACTTGTAAATTTAAAAGATGAGAGTGTTTTTTTTTAAGTACGTAGAATTTAAAAATTGTTCTTGTAAATTTTCATGCTTCATAGAAATGTCTATAAAAAACTATATTTTTTTAAAAATATGTTCTGTATATAATTTAAAAGAGTTTATTTTGACTTTGAATTGATTATGATTCTCATCAGTTAACTTTTTTTTTTGTCAACAAACAAACGGGAAATATAAAAGTTTCCAAGAAGAGGCACCTGTCTTTTTTATTTTTTATTTTTTTGCATTGACAATGTATTGCATGGTCAATAAATATTCACGTGTCCCTCTGTGCGCACCTTGATAGATAGAAAAACCACACAGGACTCATGCAAAAGCAGGCAGTTGATTATTCTCACCCTTCCTGGTAGTTTGACTCGCATGAAGGGAAAAATGTGAAAGAAAAGTTCATTCCGTATTGAGCAGCTTAATCGATTTAAAACAAGTTGGTGAGTTGACATTTTATATTTTTTACATTAATTTGATCATTTTTACTTGATTTGCAAATTGTAAATGTTCTCAAGTAATTAGTTAAAATATTCTTTAATTATGTTTCAAATTTTAAGATAAATTCTTCCTCAGTTTAAAAAATTTTGAAATATTTGTTCGTACCTATTTTATAATTTTTTGTTGATAATTTAATGTATGTTTCAAATTTATTTATTTATTTATTTATTCATATACAATATTGATCAAGTTTTAGCTATTTGCATTTTTTATTATATTAAATTTTCAATTAATTAAAAACTATTTTTTTTTATTTTTTTTTCATTTTTTTTTCATTTTGAGTGAAAAACAAAAGAATATTGATCGAGAGAAATTTTATTGTCACCTTAAATTATAGGAGAAAAACATTTTTGACTAATGCTTTTTCTTTCTTCTCGATAGTTATACCATTAGTTTGATTATGTGCCTTGAAGCAAATGGGAATAAATAACGTATTTTTGAAATGGGGTGTGGATCAAGTACTGACGTCGTAAAAAGCACAATTTACGAACAAGAAAAAGGACTATCGTCTAAAAATTCAATTCCTAATTCACGCAGTTCACCTTTACATGACAACAATAATGTTTTGCGTAAGTTTCATTGAGGAATTAATAAAATTATACTTGAAAGAAGTTTATTAGTGTAATTAAATAAGAAAGAGAATTTTAATTATAAAACATCTTGTTTTCTATTTGACATTTTTTTTGAATATTTTTTCTATCATTATCAATAATAAAAATTTTTTTCTTTAACCAACATTTTTTGATTCACTTTTCATAACAAAGTTTATTATGGGTATTTATTATTATAATTTATTATTATAATTTATTAAATTAATTTTTTTTGGGAAAAGAAAAATGTAATTACTTGAGCATTGTGGATGGGGAATGAAGAACTTTTTTTTTATTCAGGTCAACCCTTGGCTTTCGAAGTGCCCATAAATGATGAAGAAAAGTCTATAATTAAGAGGCATCCTCCAATGAGATTTCAGCGACTCGAGGAGCAACAGTTGCCACAGCCCGAGGTGACCTTGGAAATGTTGCTAAAGCGACAGGAAGATGCTGAAATAAGAAGGCGTAGGGTAAGATGTTCATCTTGTAATTAAGCACCACCGTTCATAATTGCAAGACAAAATTCTCCATCTTCTGTCCATGCAACTCATTTATAGAGTAAACCATTCTGTCGAGAATTTTTATTTATATATTTCTTTTTTTTTAAGGACATTGTCTTTATTATAGAAACGTTACTTTTTTTTGTAATCATTCATTTATTTATAAAATTACATGACCTTATTTTTGTTTCTGATGAAAAATGATATTTATTGGAAGTGTGAATTTTCAAGGAGAATATTAAAAATATTTATATAAATCGATTTTTCTTTCAGATATTACTCACGAGGGTGCAATCTGCTCAACAATTTCAACAAAAAGTTCGCACTACATCGTAACTCGAACAATACTTTCACGCTGTGTTATTGCCAAGTTTACGATTTATTATCAAGTTTACCCATATAGGTAAAGCTGTTCGACGTCATGTAAGTTTCTGTTATAAAATTCTTATCTACAATTTTATTTTAACGATTCTCTTTAAAATGATGATGATAATTCGAAAAAGAAAAATGTACATAATACGAAGTTTGTAAAATTTTTCCATCTTTTTTTTTTTTGAATAAAAAATGACATATTAACTTTTAAAATGAAAATATACATTTGTGAAAAAAATTACACGCCTTTATGTAATTTGTAGTGAAAAACCTTTTTTTTTCTTAAATTATTTTTGTTTGCTTATGTTTGTTTTACGTACATTTTTCATTTTTATTTTATTAAATTTATTTTATTTCTAAAAACTTTTTTATTATATTATTATATTATTTAATTTGATTTATCTATAACTGATAAAATTTGAATGAAACTTTCATTCAAACTATTAGTTATATGTATAGTATTTATTTTTCAGTTGTGTTTTATTATTCCAGGAAATTTTTCCTATTTGCGTTGTAAAAATTTCTTGTAGCTTTTAAACATTAAAGTGATTCTTTTCGCGTAATGGGGTAAATGGTAAATGTTGCGCAACACTTCGATTTATATTTTACTGAACTGAAATATTTAATGACTCTTGTTACTTTTGCAAATAACAGATGAGAGATTCATATATAAAATAAATACACAAATATTGATTCGCTCCCTCGTGAGACCCCAAAGGAAAAAAAAAAAAAAAAAAGTGGTCGGGTCAGTGACTTGGGAAAGAAACAACATTTTATTGACGTTTACTATATCGAGTTTAATTTTTATCTGATTATTTTTATATGAACATTTTATTGTTGTCTTGAATTACAGTTGAATTGCACGTAATTTTTTTTTACGATTCTATGTCAGTTTTGAGCTTGTAATTCGAACTAGATTATTTTCAAATAGAAGGAAAATTATAATTTTCCTGGATTAAAATTCGCTGGTGTTTGCTGAAATCAGCTAAATGAACGTCGCCAATGTAGTATTATATCGATTTCTTTTTTCCAAGAGTCAGCAATGTTTGAATAGTCCAGAAAAGTTTGTTCAATAGATAGCTTCCTTTTTTTTTTGTTTAATTATATTTGCGGTCTTTTTAGTCTACTTTCAATCGAACTTGGGAAATTTTATTATTGTAACTCTTTTTTTATGAACTTCGAATTTTTTTTTTTTACAAATTTAATAAAAACTAAAGGAATTAATTAAAAAATTAAAACCTATTTTAAAAATTGATAATTTTGTTTCTTGAAATGTTTTCTCAAATAACCGGGAAAAAATTTATTTGAATATTTTCTGTCGATATTAATATTTTTTGTTTGTTTATTTTCAGTTTACTTGGGGCTTTCTTTCAAAATTGGATTTCAAAATCAAAAATAAATTTCGTTTAACAGAAATCGAAGAAGAAGAAGTATAAGTAAAATAATTTCTGAAGAAACAAATTTAGTGATAGAAAATAGAAAAATAATTAAAATTACAAGATAAATCTTGATTTGGTGATTGGAAGAGGAATTTAATTTGAGGAAACAAATCTAAAGAGAATCTATGTTACAAGAAAAATTTTGATTTGTCGGAAGAAATGAAAGCTAATGGAAAATAATGGAAAAAGTGTAATTCGGTGCAAGAAAATGGAAAAAATCAACATTGACTAGATAGATAAAAGAATCAAAATGACGAGAAAATATTTAATTAAAGAAGACAAAATTTAACAGAGCAAGAGATAAAATTTCCCATTTCTCCTCGAATCGATCAATATTTTTTGGAGATATTTCACTAAAATAACAGGACTTAACTATTTAGAAACCACTTTACCAGACGGAATTTATATTCTGGCTTTTTAAAAAAATAAAAAAAATAAAAAAGTCGACCCTCTGAAGTAGTAGGTATCTGACAAACGTATCTGAGATACTTGTATCTAGATATTATACGGTACCGGTCTCGCGTATACCTATAAGCCGCTCGCGTAAAGCGAATGCAAGAAGAGACATTACAAAAGTAGTGGGAGGCGATCGTGACCCGCGCGAGCAAGAGAGATAAATGATTAAAGACGCGAGAAAGAGAGATGAGACGAGTGACTGAGTCAGTAGTAAACTGAGCGAGTGAGTGGGTCAGCGAGAGAGCAAGCCAAGTTGTAATCGGGCAAAAACGAGAGGGTGGAACGAAGAGGGACGATGTGAGGGTGGCTGCGAGTGAGAGGGAATGACTCAGGGCACTTGAGGTCGAAAAGAAATACATAGTGATTCCTGCGAACCAAGTTGGATAGACAGAGAGAAAGCGAGTGCAAAAGAGCCAAGTCTCTTGATCTTAAAAAGACTTAGGAGAGAAAAAGGTATATATAAAATGAAAAGAGACTTGTCCAAGAGAAGGAGGAATGCTATTAAATTCTTGAGAATTTAGATAAGGAAAATCTCGAGTTGAAAATTCGAGTTTTTCCTTTCGGAATATAATGCAAAATACTTCCAGGAATCCAGGAAGATTTTTTTTTTTATAAATTTCTTGATTCCCGCTGGTAATTGAGTTTGAAAATTCTGACACTATTTTGATTTTTCTTCTTTCACTATCCGTTTTTTTTATTCTTCTTATTTTTTGTTTTTTTCATAAATTTTATTCCTTTCTTCTTAACTGATTTTTTATTGTTTACTTTTAAAAGATTTTGTTTTTTATATCTATTTTCTTTTGTAATTATTTCCCTTTTCTATATAAATTTTTCTTGTTATAGAAATTTAATTGCTCTTCTCCTCTGAGATTTATAAAAAGAAAAATTAGTTTAAACTTTATCAATAATATAGGAAATATTCTTATTTTAAAAAAAAATCGTTCTTTTTTTAGGAGCAGTGAAAATTTGGGAAAAAAAAACATCGCAGTAGCTTTTATCAAAGAGGACGAAAACATGGAGAAAATATTTATTTTATCACACTTGAGACTCAACAACGCAGTTCAAAAAAAGCAAAAGGTAATTTAAAAAAAATATTTTTGATCCAATGATTAAATATTTTATATTTTAGTTTACTATTTTACCTGCATAGTAAATTTAACAGTAATTTAAAACATTAAAATTAATTCAACTGTATTTTTAATTAATGGAAGGAAAATAGATTTTTTTTAAACTGGAGGAAATTAATAATGTAAAATATAATTTAAAGATTTCTTTATGAAAAATTTGTCAAATTTTCAGTTTTTCTTTTCTTTAAACCAATCACTTTTCATTATGATTATTTTCTGTAGGAAATTTTTCAAATTCATTACCAAACTGGCCACGGAGGTAATTCCAAGGAGATGATCACATGGGATAAGAGGAAGCGAGTGTATATTGAACGAGGATGAAATGAATCGATGGGAAAATTGGTGGAAGAGAGAAACAAATATTTACCAAAGAGAAAGATGAAACAAAAGGGTTGAAGGGAAAACGAAGAGAGCAAGTGAGCGAATAGCTAAGAAAACAAGATGGAGGGGGTGGAGCATTTGAAGAAAAAAAAAAGTAGAAGGAGAAGACAACGAGAACGACGATGAAGAAGAGTAGGAGGAGGAGAAGGAAGAAGAAGAAGACTAAGACGAAGAAGAAGACGAAGAAGTTGGAGGTGGAGGTGGAGGAAAAGAACGAAGCAGGAGAACCAGCCTCCGCAAGTACCCACGTGTTCAGTATAGTAGCGCGTTATGACCCGGATGTTAGATTGCAGCTGCAGTTTCGCGAGAACCTGCCGACCCGGATGTCCCTCTCGACGTCGTTTAGCCATCCTCCACTAATGTCCTCCTCCTGGTCATCGAAATATGTTCAATCGGTAAGTCCACGAGTTTATTCATCAAAAAATTTGTTTTTAAACGCCACCACTTTCGATGTTAAATTTGATTTTCTCTACCCATTCGAGATACGGGAGCGTTTTTGGCTTGCGCGAGTGATTTTTTGTTTCTTTTCCCCTTTTTTTGCGTGATTCAAGTGAAAATTCGAAAATTTTGGACAATATAAGCTTTATGGAGCTGGGGTGAGTAACGAGTCAAAAATTTGATTCCTTCGAGTTTCTCTCATCTTTCTCTCTTTCTCATTTTTCCAATTCAAAAAACAATTTTTTATATTGTCAAATTAATACATACAGAGTTTAAATTATTTTTTCCTCTTTTTTCCACAGTTTTATTTATTTTTCGATTCTTTCCTACGATTATTTAAATTTTAAAAGAAAAAACATATATTTCTAATCGGAGGAAAAATCTTTATTTTCCAAATGATTAGAATTATTTGCTATTTTCTTTTTTTACAAAAGTTATTAATTTTTGAAAAAATCTAGTAAAAATTTCTTGTATCGGAGAATATTTTTTATTTGATGATAAGGATGAAACTAAAAAAAAATATATTCTTTTAGTGAACTGATTGTGTATTTTTTGTTTGTGCGAAAGGAGAAAAGAAAATTCAGTTTGACAGACAAAAAAAGGGAGCGAAAGATTTTTCGAGAATCTAGAGTGACTCGTTTTAGACTTAATTAACATTTTGGATTTAGAAAATATACATATTCAAGTGATCGGCACAAAAAGTCTAGGATAATCTCCGTCTCTATAAATTTTCTGTTATAAATAATGGATAGGTAAACATTGACCATTAATCATGAATTAAACATGAAGTTATATTCCTATATACGTTATGTTCGTTATCGTTTACCCAGAACAAAATTCCCATAAAATGAAAGTAAATTGACTTTTTATTTAGTTATGTAAATTTTTCAAGCTTTAACGAAAATTTTGAATTATTTTTCTTTATTTTCAATTGTCTGAAAGTTTTTTTTAATTCAAAATATTTAATGAATGTTAATTTTCAAAAATGGTTAATATTTCATTCAATGAATTTTTAATAATAATTAAATAATCAAATTATTGAATAATTATTTCAATAATATTCAATATTATTGAAATATTATTATTATTTATTATTATATACATTGAAAGTTGAAAATATTCTTTTTGTTAATTAATGAAATTGGTAATTTATAATTATGTAATAATTTAGTAATTAATGATTAAGGATTAAGGATTAATTTGATAATCGATAATATTTATAATTATGAATAATAGTAATTGGTAATTAATAATTTAATTAGTTTAATTTTAATTAATATAATTAATAATGTGAATTAGCATCATAACGAGTGATAATATTGACTTTTGCTTGAAGGATAGATGCGAGCAAGTCGACGAAAGGTGCGAGCAAATTACGAAGGGACCTGATAAACGCAGAAATCGCGAATCTACGTGATCTTCTGCCACTTCCGCCTTCGACGCGACAGAGGCTCTCTCAACTTCAACTTATGGCATTAGTTTGTGTCTTTTTACGTAAAGCCAACTATTTTCAGCACGGTGAGACACAAATTTCTATTAGCATTCACTCGAATTTCATAATTTTACATTTTTTAATTAATTAAAAAATAATTTTCATAATTTATCCGCACTCGACAAAAGGTTGCATTATGTGCAATTAACTTAGAAAATTGTTTTAATAATTGACAATATTCATTTCTGCAAATGTCTCTAGAGGGAGGGAAATTTTCATTTTATTTTGTCATTTGTGAGAAAAAAATATTTTATTTTTTTTTTGTTTTTAATTTACAAATCTTTTTTAAGTGGAAATTGAAGAATTATAAATTGAAAAATGAAAAAATCTTTTAGGAATAAATTTTACAAAAAAATATGTTAAATGCAAAAAAAAGAGTTCTTAAATATTAAATGAAAATGAAAAAAAATTGGTGAAGAGGGGGAAGAAATTCCTTGATTTAATATAGATTTTAAAAGCATTGTTCCATTGGATACAATGTGTCCTCCAGTAAAATGAGGTTCACTTCTTTAGAAAAAAATATTTTTCTTTTTACCCTTCCGAGTTACAATACTGTATCGGTTTTTGTATCTCATTCTATCTTTGTATTTCTTTGGAAGAAAAAATATCGTTACTTGTGGCGTAAGAACAATAGAAAGTACAATCTGTTTCAAAAGTTGCTTGGGGGTGCCATGTATCAAGAGAGAAAGAGAGAGAGAGAGAGAGAGACCGTTGGGTCACGAATCAAAAGATTATGAATTCAAATATGACCCCGGCTTCGCGATTAATGTGGAAATTTTCATTTTTCATTCTCTTATTCTGAAAATAATATTGTTAAATAAAAACAGGAAAAATGTCCCTCGAAGCAAAATTAAAAAGTAAAAAATATTTTCACTGCCTCTGAAGAAAAATTTAATTTCTGCTCATACAGTTTTCAAGACGGACATTTTTTTTTTCAAAGGGGTTTGAAATTTTTGATTGTAATATTAATTTTTTTTTTATTGGAATATAAAAAAAGGGGGGAGGAATTATGTTTATATATAGTTATCGATGAACTGAAAGTCTAATCTATTCTCTTCTTTTATATACCAGTGTTGTAAGTTCTGGTTTCGATTTTCTCCCCTGTCATTATGAAATATTTCACATCCACTTCTCACAATGGATAAAATGACGCTGAATTATTATAAGTACTTGGTATTTCACTTCAAGCTCCTTATCCTTAAACGCCGATTCTATAAAACCCACAAAGGTTTCGTAGTCTCATAATGAAAGTTTTGATGTGGAATAAAAAAATGTTTTCCTCCAAAGTGCAGCCATTTACAATGTTACAACATTATTTCACGACGAGAGGTGAATTGACGGTGTCGATTATCCTTGATTTCTGGCCAATATAATTCGATAGAAAATAAATTCCCCCCTTACATTTCAATCGATTTACCGTACATTGATCCTTAATATTAGAAATCTCGATTCAAGGAAACAAAAAAAAAATTTCAATCAATTTTGAGAAAAGGGAAAAATTTGATCAAATTAGGAAAATAATTTCGAAATACAGCAATTTAATAATAGAATTAAGAAGATTATTTTTTAAATTAATTTTCGTCAGTTTCTTTCTATTTGAATTTTTTTTGTCAATTTTCCAAAAAGAAAGGAAAATAAAACTGAAAAATTTGTTCATTATGAAGTAAAAAATTTTTTTATGAAGAAAAAGTAGAATAGACTAATATAGAATGTTTGGTATTATAATTGAACATAGTATAGAGTATAGACGAGACAGACATAAGGTAAAGGCAAGAAGGTAAGAACCGCGGGCGCGTTCAAACTCCGCGAAGTCTAAGCGCGAGTTCCGGGTGATCCGCTGACCTCTCGGCCTCTGCAACAACACTCTCACGCTCCTGTAACCCATACTCCCCCTTATGTCCCCTTCATTCTGCCCCCCTCTTGCCCCCCAATCTTTCTCCATAGGGGACTATGGTATCTCCCATAGTGCCCTCCTACCGCGATGCAAAATCCAAGCGCCAACGGAGCATTGCATTCTTCGTGAAAAGTTTTCCTAGCGCCAACCTTTCATCGACGAAAATTTTTTATTATAAAAGAAAAAAAATTCTATACTTTTTATTTTTCATTTTTAATTACATTTTTTCAAGTGTTTTGAAAATCTGATAAAAATATAATAATCTATGTACGACAATAATATTCTAAATAAATATTATCTTTCTTGGAGTAAAGAAGAGAAATTTACTTTTTTCAAGTTCGTTTCTTTCTTTTTGATTCCACGGTAACAGGAATCAATTCCCCTTTTCTTAAGGGGAAAAAATTGATATAAAAATTAAAATTTCTTATTCAAATGTAGAAATAAGAATTAATATTTAGTGTCTCTAGTTTAATTTAAAAATTATTATTGAAACAATTTTTTATATGTTGCAGCCCTGAAAAGCAGTCCCGCGGATTCATCGAATATCCCGACACCCAATATAGGATTCTCCAAAGTAAGTTTTTTATTTGAAAACAAAATTTAATGGATAATTTTGATAATTGAAGATAATAAAAATCGATCAAAGTGGAAATGGAAATTAAATTTAGGGAAAAATGAATTCACTGGATTAAAATTCCTTTTTTTAAAATTGAACTTTAGAGAAGAAATTTTTATTCGAATTTGCGAATATTTCAGTTAAAAAAAATCGGGAAATATTGTTTTGAAAGTTTTTCTCAACCTTTGTATTGAATTAGAGTTAAAAATGCATTTCTGATAAAAAAAAAATATATCTCTCTCTATTTTCCAGGCCATGTCGGGCTTTATTATGATGATGACGCAACAAGGCAAACTACTCTACATATCTGAAAACGCTGCTGAATACCTTGGGCACTCTATGGTAAAAAAAAACGTAAAGATTGTTTTTCTACTTACGTTTAGCAAAATAGTTAATTTATTATACTAATTGCACACGGTACATTATTGAAATTAAGGAGAAAAAAAATTTTTATATTCCCCTCTATTTTAGAATTATTAGAAAATTTGATTTTCATCTGCGAATTACATTTTTCGAGGTTTATTAATCAAATAATTTATTAAGTTTTTTTTAATTATTTTTTTAATCAGATGAAAATCAGTGAAACAGATGAATTTTGTAAATGAAAATGTAAATTTTTTGTTTGTTTGAAGGAGGACCTCTTGATTCATGGAGATAGCGTTTACGATGTAATCGACAAACAAGATCATATGACGGTGCAAAATCAATTGGCTCGAAACAGTCCAACAGCCGATGACAAAAGACTCTTTCTTTGTCGAATTAACGTGTCTCGAAATTCTCGTCGACAACTTCGTTTCGGGGATCAAAAGGTATTCGATGCGAAATAAAAAAAAAATAATAGTAATGAAACATTCTTTATTCTAAACTCTAAAGAGTCTGTTTGAAATTCTCTTTGAAATACAATTCAATGTGGAACGATCGTAGAAGCAAAGAAAAAAAATTTACACGAAATTTTTATTTTAGGTCAATTTTTCTATCACCAGAAATTTTTTTTTTTTATTTTAAATTCAATGTTTACTAATTTCTTTTCTTTTTATACGAATACAGAGGAGATTAAATTTTTTCGTAAAGAAGAAAAAACAAACATGGAATTTAGAGAATGAGGGAGAATTTGACTTTTATATAGTAGAGAGAAAATGCTTTGTATAATATTTTGCGGGAAGAATAAATGTCTCTCTTTCTGTTTCTCGCTGGAATGTTGTAACCGCTATATTGCTACGGCGACGAATTACGCGTAAATAAGCAGGCTGGCGGGATTGCTAATCTTCCACGTTCTGATTGGAAAAAGTAAAAGCTTCGCACTGTCAGAATCCATTATGTATTTTATAATACATTCATATACTCGTTTCATTCATTTCCTTACAGGCATTCGGACAAATTTTGTTTCTTAAATCTGACTTGATCCGCGTTGAAGGATTATTTAATCCTCCATGCAAATAATCTCTTACAGAAACCAAAAATAACTCCTCGTTCCGATCTATTATTTCTATTTGTTCTTTTTATTCTCTGTCACTTTATTTTTTTATTCTAGAATTTTCTTGTCTTAGTAAAATAAATTCACAGCAAATTATTATCACATTGGTGATATTATACATTTTTTTATATATAATAATTATACTTTGTTATATATTAAAATATTTAAGTTAAAATTTAATTTACAATACGTCATTAATTATTTAACTAACTTTGTTATATTTTAAAAATATTTAAGTTAAAATTGTAATTCATCTATTGTGTTGTAGGTTGTCTTGGTGGAGGGCCATTATCTGCCATTTGTGCCACTTTGTAATCGCAATGAGTCAGTTTTTCTGGCTTCTTGTACACCGGTGGTTCTTCCCGAGACGAGAGAAAGTGTCGTTCAAGGCGCCACGAATATTTTTACCACAATTCATTCAATGGACATGAAGTATCTTCACATTGATAAAACGTATGATAATAATTAAAGGAGAAAGAAAAAAAAAATACTGGGTGGCCGTAGAAAATCTGAAGAGAAGAATTTATCCTAGAATTTGTTTTTAAAGAAACAAAATTTTTGGTTAAAGAAATTTTCAAATTTTCAAATTTTATGAAAAGATAATCTTTTTCCATTCAGAAAAAATAGAAGCAAGAAATTTTTGTGGCCATCTTAGAAATATTTAATTTCTTGTTTTAATATAGAAGTAGGAAAAAATATAATTAACAGCAAATGATTCTATTATTTTATAACAATTTTTTCCCTTTTTTTTTGCGAAAAAGTGCAGAAAGTCATATGGAATATAGTCGTTCTGAGCTGGTTGGCGTTTCCTGGTACAATCTTCTTCATTGGGATTGCATAAGAACGGCGTATTGTAAACATCAAACTGGTAATTAATGGCTTTAGGCAGTAAATTAAAAAAAATGTAATTATTTTCATGAAATGATACGAATTTGTTGAATTTGATTTTCAGTTATTCAATCGGATCAGGAGCGATCGAGTACGGCATTATTGAGGCTACAGAATCGTTCTGGAAGATGGTTTTGGGTTCACTGCGTTCTTCAAGTCAAGGATAGTTCAGAAGAGTGTCAGCATCCCATTATCGTTTGCACCAATCAAGTATTAAGGTATAGAAAATTTATAATGTATAATTTATTATATTCATATTTGAGAATTGTTCAGAATGGAATTTTTTTTTTTTCTGCAAATATAGCGAAAAAGAGGCGGAAGTAATGAGAGCGAGTACCTGGCTCTATCAGTATTCATCCCAATCAAAATTCACCTATGGCATTTGTCCATCAGGACAAAATCAAACGATTCCCTATTCTCATCATCATGATTACGTGAGATCGAGTTTTATTCCCGAATCAGAGTCATCGCCATCGTATCCAATTGAAGAATCGTGGAAGGAACGTTCAGTGAAATCTGAGGGTGAATATGTGATGCCAAAATGTGGAAGACTGACCAGCGATGAAGCTGAACCTGTTGATATGTCAATTAACAGTTCCACGGAACATGAGAACAGAACTCTTCATCACCCTCATCAGCATCATCATCATTCGTTAAATGTTCATTCGTTAAATTTTAATCCAAAACATCATAAGGTACAAAAATGCTTGACACATCCTGGTTACAGATCAAAATTAACGACACACGTTCCAACTCAATTTTCAACGAGTGATTCGAACAAGTACAATATCATTGATCTGGACAAGGGTCACGTGGAGGGATGCGATAGAAATTATTCCCACAAGCGATTAGTGGTGAAACCATTGCCCCAAATGATGGAACCCACCGATTCTGTGGAGCACTGGAGCTCGAGTCCATTGTGGTCCGATACTCTTCAGAGGGTACCCGATGTTGTCCACCAGGTTGGTTTCAATTCAAATTCAAATCATCCTAATGCTTTGAAAATTGTCTATTTTCTTTTCTTTTATTTCCTAAATATTTTCTTTTTTGAATTTTTCATTAGTCATTCTAACATTAAATGTTAATTAATTTTCTTCTTAGAAACAAAATATATTTTCTGTAGAATTTAGAGAAACTTATTTTGTTTCCAGTGGTCAAGAATTAGAGTTCGAGTAATTATTATTATTTGTATAATTTAATTAATCATCAAATTTCTTGACAATAATTAGGGGATAAATGGAAATATTTTTGTTTTATGAAAAAATATTAATCGGCATTATTGAAAAATATAGAAATTAAAAATCATTGACGGAGAAAATAAAACAATGATTAAAATTATATTAATTTAGAGAGAAAATAGAAATTCATTAATCAGTATAATTATTAGCAATTTGAAATTTTTGTTATTAGGACTTGAGTCCCTATATAACTACCCCAACAACTCCGGCTGATACTCCGGACTCGGAGTTACATTCGGAAGCGCCTGTGTTCAATTTTGACTGGACTGGAGAGCAGCATGTGCCAAATCTGAAGATCTTCCGCAACACTAACCACGAAACGAGAAAACCTCATGACGTTCAGCCGATAACTCTTTTGCTCCCAAAAAAGAAGAATCATTCTGAACAGTCCAGAGATTTTTCCAAGTGAATAGAAAAAGGCTTTAGATTATTTTGCATTTTAGGAATTGAAAACCCCTTTTTGTTTTTAAAAAAAAGAAATTTAATTTATCTTTTTTTTTTTCTTTAAAAAAGGGTTTTTTTTTCTTTTTTTTGTTTTAGAAATTCCTAAATGCGCAACTTCGAGCCTAATTCACACGACTCTTTGTTCTTTTCAAAACTTGACGGAATTTATCCAAGTAAGAGTACTTTAATATTATTTATTTTCTTATTCAATTTTTTAAACTTGAAAAAAAATTAATTAATTAAAATAATATACGTGTTAATTGAATTTTTTTCAAAGTTTAAAATTGAAAATTTTTTTATTTTTGTGCCTTGAATGATAAAAAATATGGATTAACTAATTATTTTTTATTTTAAATATTTTTTTTGGGGGAAGTTTAATTTTTAAATGAAAAAAAAAGAGTTGAAATCTATTTTTGAAAAATTAGTTCAATTGAAGAAATCTTCAGTTTTGGTTCGTAGTTAGAAAAAAAAATACTTTTACCACTTTTCACACGCAAAATCGTTAAAGAATTTTGAAGCATTTTATTTCAAAACATAATCAATATAAATATTTTTTTACTACAATTCTCTCAAATAAAAGCTAAAAGTAAATTTAAGAAATTAACAAAATTTATTAATTATTAGAAGGATGGTCAAAAAATTTATTAGATAAAGAAATATTTAAAAATTTTTTGAACATCATTTTTGAAAATTGAATATTTTGAGATTCCTTAACGTATTTTGTAATCCAAATCGTGAGTGACAATTTTTTCCGATAATTTTTAGTTTATAGGTAGTAAAGACAATAAAAGTAGTTAAACAGATATTAAATAATTACTGTAAATATACGAAGCGAAATCCATTCAACAAATTGAAAAAATATTTCTATAATTTTAAACTTTTTATAACAGAAAGTTATGTAATGAAAAAATTTTTAAATTTAACTGAAAAAATATATTCTTTCATAATCTAAGATTGTGGGAGAATATATTAAAAATTATAAATAAATAAATTGTAATTAATTTTTATAATTGGAAAAACAATATATAGCAATAAGAACGAATTTCAAAAATAAGCCTTACAATTTGCTGTTACGATTTACGCCGTATATAAAATAAAAAGTAGAAAAATACTGCGAATACAGAAAAAGAAAATTTTTTTTCTTTTCTCTGTATTAAACATTTAAAAAGTCAATCAGTATTCTATTTTTAATAACGTTATTTAACTTATAAAGTCAAATTATATAAAATGATACCAATCACTTATCATTTTAAATAAAAAGAACAATTATTCTGCTTTTATCAACATTTAAAAATTCAATTATCCCAAATCAATATAATAAGAGAAATAGTTAGTCCCCCCTCCCCCTTTCGCCCCCCCCCCAAAAAAAGACGGATTAATTAATAATAATTCACGAAAATTAAAAAAAATTTTTTTTCTTTTTCTTAACAAAATATGCAAATTGAAAATAAAATTAAATATTTTATACACGCTCGGTATCACATAAAAGTTTTATTCAGTAAAATTGTATTTTTAGATATAAAAAGAATGACATATATAAGAGAAAAACTACTTTATAGAGAAAAACAGTCATTGTGATGACAGCCAGAGTAAACTCTTGATGGATGGCATCTCTTGAGTGAAAAAAAAAGTGGTTTTTCCCATATTTTTAACATCACATCGTCTAGACAACTATTGCTTCCGAATAACGATCGATTTAATTTTATTTTCGTAACATATTTAAAATATTATAAAAATTCAATATAATTAAATTTTCATGACATTTAATTATTATTGTGAAAATTTAATTAATTGTGAGGATTTTATTTAAAGAATAATGAAAGTCGATTTGTGAATTAAAATTGAAATTTTTGTTTTGAAATTGTGTTACAATTTTTGATAAAAATTCGTGTTTTTCTTCATTCAAAATTTGTAATTCAATTTTAAAAATACATGCAGAATTTTTGATTAAATTAAATTTTTATGTGAAGAATGAAATATTTTCGTTTCGCGAATTTTGTTTTTTCGTGTTTCCAAGTGGGAAACTCTTAACGGAATTGAGAATTTTGTGCTATGGGATTTTTACTGAGACAACATAATTTTTCCTTTCAGAAATGAAAAGCACTCCGGGGTCATTTATAAGACGGAGAATCTTGCTTCTGCTTTTACTGCCTCTTAGCACCTCACCGTTTGACCCCTTTTAAACTTCTTCAGCCCCATTTCTTTCTCGTTGCTCACGTAAATGCTCTCGATAGTCTTTATAATTTTTTTTCCTCTCTTTTTATTCCCACACACACACAACTTTAATCGATTTTCCGCATTTTTTCCTCCAGGGAGAGAGAAAAATAAATAACCAAGTGACAATTTTTTACAATTGAATTTTTTTCCCTTCCAAAATTAAATTAATTTCCGACTGGAAAATTTTTCAGTGAGATGATTTTTTATTGAAATGAATTTTTTAATTGTGTAATATTTTTTTCTTAATTAAAAATGTAATTAAAAAGTGACAAGCGGAAATATAATTTTAATAATTATTTTCAAGGAATTGAAGTGTGGACAGTGGAGAAAAAAAAGGGGAAAAAAAAGATTCAAGACTCTGTTAATCTTCTCTTTAAAGTCAGAAGAGCATTTTTTTCTAATGCTCGAGGTACCCTTGATGAAATGAATGCGGCAACAAAGAAAAGCAAGTAGAGACAAAGAGAAATTAAAAGAGAGAGAGAGAGAGGGAGATGGGGGAGTGAAATAAGTGCAGCATGTAAATATAATAAATGGGGTCGGAAGTAGTGAAACGAACCTCAGTGCTTCAAGAGTCAGAAAAAGAGAAGAAAAAGAACTCTAACATTTTTATATCTATTCAATTCTTTTTTTTCTTGAAAAAAAAAATGATAACTAATTTTTACTCCAAGGAAATTTAAAGGATAATTAAAAAAAGGCAAAACAAACACTAGACGATCTGAAAAATAATGTTTTTTAAAAAAGTCTTTTTATATATATTTGTTTTGTTTTTTTTTTTTTTAATATCACGAGACAGATGTCTCTATAGCTCCCAACTTGACTTTATCTGAATTTTTTAACAAGTTACCAAGACTCATCAAGCCTCGAGCCGGATGAAACAATGGAGAATGCTAATTTAAAAAAAATTAAACATTAAAAAACGATGCGAAGTATAAAAATACAATGAAAACATTTTCTTAAGACAGATTTAGTTTATTTCTTTCGGTTTTTTTTTTTTTTTTTTGAAAATTGGACTTGGCCTCGATTTTCCACAGTGAGGCTAATGTTTTCTTTTTTTTGTTTTGTTTTTTTGAGAAAAATTTGCGGGTAGATCAGATATAGAATGGAAAATTAAAAATTTGCATTACACAACGAGCGTGAAAAGATGTATAGAAATTGTTCGTTTTTTTTTAAATTCATTTTTTTTCATTTCTTCCCCTCCAGACGCATTTACAGTGAATTCGAATATTTTTTTCTTTTTGTTGTTGATTTAAAATATGACAAAAATTGGATTTTCGAAACAAATGTTTTCTTGTTTATTTGTAATTGCCATTAAAAATAATTTTTGATCATTTTAATTTTAAGGAAAATAAATTTGTGACTTATTGTTTAAAAAAAGAGAAAAAAATGAAGTAAATTAAATAATTGTAAATGCGTCTCGATCATTATAAACTGGACTCAATTTTATAAGAGTAGGCGTTTCTCGTTTATTAAACGAAAAAACTTTTTATACCATTGGCGATTATCATTTTGAGAAGACATAGTTTCAGTGTGAAATATGCTTTGAGAAGAATTTAATAGGCATGTCATTTTTTTTCTTTTTTCTTTTTTTTTTAACGCCTATCTTTAAAGTGAAATTCAGATAACGATCATTGGTATAAAGGGTCATTTGCGCAGAGAAATAAGCAGACTGCAATCAGAGAAAGTGGGCCTCAAACTTTTTGGCTGACAGGTCAAAAGTTCGATATGGACCGTAAACTTTGGAGCCCATCGATCTCGATATATTGCTCGCAAACTGTCGATATTGTTGACCTAATTCATATTGTAAAGAGAGAGAGAGAGAGAGAATGGCTCCATGAAACTCTGATCGTGATCATATTCCCTCATCAATTCTCATTGCACTTGACCAAAGCCATTTTAATTCATCCCTCGCCTCTCGTTACTCCGTCTTTATTTTTAAAAAAATTACTCCCAAGACCATTATTATCAATAATTCTCAATTTTCCATTTTCAACATTTTTTGCAAAATCTTACAACGATCAATAATTAAAAAAAATTGTAGAATAATTTTTTTTTCCATTTAATTAAAATGGAAATTAAAATTATTAAATTGGAGCTAATAAATAATAGACTCCACTTTAATATTTATTATTAATTATTAAATTATTAAAAATATATGTGAATTATTTATTTTCATTAATCGAATAATATTCTGAATAGGAAATGTTCTATGGCAATTGTCTCAAAATTAAAGTGACACTTTAGTTTTATATTCTGATGGACATGAAACTCGATACGAAACTAATTAGTTTTGTATCGAATTTCATGTCTGCGCGAATAAAAAACTTAAGTGGACTTTACTTCTGACATGATTTTTCGATACAGCCTTTTTTATTTTTGGTATTCGCCGCCACATTTTTATTTTTCAATTCGAGTCGTTAATATATTTATTTGGAATATTTGAAAAAAGTGATATCAATTTTAAAAAATCTGATAATAATTATAATTATTATTTAAGAGATAATTATTGTAATTTTGAAATAATATAAATTTCTAATTTTCTATAGTGAATTTCTTTATTCTCGACTCTTTTTGAAAAATTTGTCTCCAGATTTAATCAGTCTGCTTTTTCTCTGGCCCTCATTTTATATAATATGAATAATATATTTCGTAAAAACATTTTTTTTGTGTGTATAATATACGTATGTTTCTAACAATTAATGCCACTCAGCTCTAATCAATTCTCGCCGTGCTCCAGGGCTCAACAATATTACTTTGAGTGTGACCCGTTTTGTATTTTTCGTTTTTTTTTTTTTTTGTCCTTCTCGACTTATAATATTTTTAAATAAGCCTCTTTTCGCCTTCGTCCCGATTTTACGTTAATAACGTCCTTTCTAGACTACTTATCATTCTACACATTCATTGCTCAGTTTTTGTGGGTATCTTAATTACAAGTTTTTAAAATTTTTTTTTCGTTAATATAAAACACGTATATAAACATAGACTGAGTACATCGGTGTTTACAATATTATAACTACCCTTTTAAAAAAATCGCACGTGAAATACGTTTCATCGTATACGTGTGCGAATTTGTTTCGTGCTTTTTTTTTATTTATTTATTTATTTTTATGTGTATACGGAAAGGAGAATGCCAAAATTTTTGTCCTTTCTTTATTTTCCTCAAACGAGAAAATCGATTTCTGACGAATTTCTCAAAAATAATTTAATTTAAATCAAATATCCATATTTTTTTTATTAAAAATAATTTTATAAAAAGGAGAAAATTACTGAAAAAAATTGATCAATCTCAAAATTTCTCGCTCCTGATTGTCATTGCGAATAGATTCATAAATTCTATTTCTATTATGGGATTATTTTTTTTCGTGAAAAAGATTTTACAGAAAAAATTAGTAGTGGTGATGATAATTTACCAGTAAAAGATAGTTTATGAGGAAAATTTAAAAACAAATTTTTATTTTATTTCTCTAAATGGAAAATATAAAAAAATTTATTCAAATTAAAAATAATTTTGAAAGATAATTTAATGAAATTTCAAATTATTTTCGAAAATTTCATTAAATTAGCTGAACGAAATGAATTATATACGTTATTAATAATAAAATGCATGTGGCATTGATTCAATTTTCATCAGACATCGATATTCTAAACATTTTCCAACTGTCAATATCATTCTCAGCATCCTCCCTTATGTCTTCGTTTCCCATTGTGCGTGGAGAGACATGAGACCCTTGTCAGAAAAACCAGTTTTAAAATTCAACGGAGTAAAAAAAAATTGTTTAACAATCATACAATAATAGTGTTTTGGCTCAATTCAATACACTATTTTTTTTTCATCTAAATAAAATTTCTTGTCGGACGAAATCTTGAAATATTCACTCTAACATTCAATGTATAGAAAATGTTCAAAAAAATGGCAAATATTTAAAAAGAAATTTTCCGACAAATATTAAAAAAAACATATTTTTCCAAGTACCCTAATAAAGTTCATTTTTCCGACAAGGGGACAAAAGTGTTTTTTTTCATGTGTAAAAAGTGCTTTCATCAAATTGCAATCGAAAATTGCAGAATGATAAAAAAAGACACTCTTAAAAATTTTCGCTTAGCGCGATTGGTATTTTTAAAAATCAGGAAATTGATAAATGTTTATTTGCAAAAAAAAAAAATGACAGAATTTTCAATTCTGGGAAAATTGGATCATATTTTTTTACAAATAAATATTTATCGCTGATTTCCACCTGGAAAATTGTTGAGCCGAGTTTTATTCTCAACTTGAATTTTTTATTAGAATATATATGTGATGTATATATATTAATAAAAATGCGATTCACGAGATCGTTACAATGATACAATATATTACAATAAACAATGTTTACAATATTGTTCCCTGGTGGAATTCAGCTTTTTTCTTTTTTTTTTCTTTCATTTCTCATTTTTATTCGAGAGTGACCAATCGCTAATCTATGAAACAAGCACGATGCTTGATCTATTCTTTTTTTTTAATTATATTTCTTTGGTTTCGCTTTTTTTCTCGTTTTAAACTGGAAATCTCTACTATTTTTTATTCGTCAATATCTTTTAAAGCTTTGTTTGGCACGTATAATTAGAATGTCATTCAGTACGGAAGCATTCGATTCTCTGCGTCATTTTTTTTTTTTTATTAATTTTTATTTTTAAAAACCCTTTTCCATTGTCTTTCCATCGCTATATATTTTTTTTTCCTCTTTCCTTTACACTATATACCTATAGAACATTCATTTACGATTTTTTAAATCACTGACTACTTCTTAAAATTAGAAAAAGTCTTTCCTATATCTTCTCGTTTCTTCAAAACGGTAAAAAAACGCGATTCGAAGCATTTCTTCTTCGTTTAACTATTTTAGGAATTTTTCTCTCCGAGTAAATATTTTTGTGCGGTTTTTCTTATTTTTATTTCTCGTGTGCCTCTCTGAAATATTCACTGCGAATATATGGAAAAAAAAGGGGGATGGAAATATCTGCGGAGAAAAATGAAAATTTATTTCAATTTTAATCCTAATTTTTTTCTTTTTTGAAAAATGATTTCTACTTTTCGATCGCGCAGATTTCCACCTGGAGGCACAAAATACAATGTCTTTTTGAAATTTCACTCTTATCGATTATTGTGAGAACACAATTGAAGAGTTTGACGCTAAGGCTCAAAAAATTCGTATCGGCCTTTTTTTTCCGAAAGAAAAGCATGTAAATTCGAAATTGAATTTCGATTTTGAGAAATAGAAAAATTCCTCTCTTTTTTTTCTCTTTAATCGGACTTGTAAATCACGATTTTTGAGCTCTTGTAAACCGGTTTATTTTTTTTAGAAATTCTTCAATAGCCACGATTCATTGCAGTTCTGTTTCTACTATGCCACTTGCACGTGAGAATCCTAACGTAGGTTCGACGAAAATTCGCGTTACACAATGCATAACACACTGGATTCACTGTACTATTAATATAACAAAGATAATAGCACAAATCCCAAATTTCCTTTGGTATACAGTCTGTACATGCGGCAAGGGGTTTTAATAGAACGAGAATATTGTACGGGGTCCAGGTGATAATAAAGGCAAGGAGAATGGCCGATAATGTTTTAGCGGCTTTTTTATCAGCCTTTTTCTCCTGGGTTTTCTTCTTTTTCTTCACGGGCGCTTTTGAATTCATACCTTTACCACCGGTTGTTGTTAATGTCTTTGGAACATTGCGCGCATTCAATGGTATCCTTATATCGGGTATATGTGATGGTCTTCGAATTATTGACGATGGACTCGCCAACGATGTTTCTAAATTCAAAACTTTTCCCTTCTCCTGACGACCCTCAACTGCATTATGAACACTAAATGTCATCACCTCATCGTGATACATTTTTATACTTGGACCCTCATTTCCAAATCGTCCCCCGTCCTCTTTTGTCGGCAAGCGAATCAGTATCGTGTAAACCTAAAATTGAACATCAAAAAAACAAAAAAATTACGCCAATAATTAATTTCCACATTAAAAATATAATCAAATGAACATAAAATGATTTTTTCGAAAAACAATTTTTTTTCAACTATTTAGAAAAATTTTCAATTCGAGAACAAGTATTTTTTTAAAAATAATATTTAAATAATATGGAACAAGAATTAATGTTGAAAAAAAATTTTTTCTTGGGAAATAAAAACTCGTTGAATAATTAAATGAATAATTAATATCTAAAAGAAATCAGTTTATTTAATTTCTTCATTTAAGGCGAATTTTTGCCGGATAACCGGAATTAGATAAAATAGAAAGAAAATAAGGCAAATGTTTTTTGGGGGTTTTCAGCATATTTACAGAATCAAAGTGGATGAAAGGTTTTGTGGAATTACTCGACGTATCTATCAATATAAAATGCTAAGAGAAAAAAAAAGAGAGAGAGAGGGACGGGAAAATAGCATTCACATCATCAGAATACTTTATCCGTTTTTCCACTTTATCCATTTTTTTTCCCCTGTAATTTCACTGTTCTTCATGTTCCTCTTGACTTGATCCCAGTTTATTTTCTTCACTTTAATCGTGTACGTCCTACTTTTTTACGTATATATACTATCTTCATCCTATCTAATTTATCTTTCTATCGTACATTATCCTTCACAGACTTTATATAGCTGTTGGCGCTGACAATTTTCAAAGCAAAATACAAATTCAATTTAAAAACTTCCTCCTTTTTAAAAGACATATAATAATACCTTTCAATAAAGATTATTATATAAAAATTGAACGATTCAATTTTACAAACTGCCACTAATTTAATTTATAATATCTATAATTCATTCTTTTGCGGGGGGATATTAATTTTAACATCAACGGCAATTTCAAACAAAAATAATAATACGAAAATTAAATTCAATTTAAGAGAAGAATTACTTTTTAATTTTTGTAAAAATAATTTTAAATCTATTAAAATATTATAAAAATTAATATTTGTTAATATTAAGTTAGATTAAAATTAATATTTATTAATATTAAATTCGATTAGAATTAATATTTGTTAATATTAAATTAGATTAAAATTAATATTTGTTAATATTAATAATTTAATATTAAATTAGATTAAAATTAATATTGAATTTGAGAATGTCGGTGAAATTTGTTAGTATTTTTGACCGAGAGAAATAAAAGCTTGGCTTGCAAAAAAACTTGTCAATTTCCGGAAGTCCCGGGAAAATTATATGTATGTAATTTATATTTATAACCGAATAAGTTGAGAAGGCTTAAAATACGGAATTTCGTGAACTTGTCATGAGGCAGGGCTTTCAATATATTTTCCTTATTATATCTTTAACACAATCCATCAAAATAAAGTAGACTCTGTCAGGGGTGAAATTTCAGTCAAAAAAAAAAAAAAAAAAAAAGGAAAAAATCGCCCCGATGGTTAAACATATCTTCTGTTCTTTTTTCAAATCACACTTTATGGTGGATAATAAAGAAAAGCAAAAGATCTAGATGAAATGTATTTACAAATCAAACAAACTAGGTTAATAGGTCAATCCTGCCTCTCTCTCTAATAAACCAAAAGGATATAAATTTTTTGTCAAAAAAATAAATACCCAGGAAAATTCAGATTTATTTGAATTTTACTTGAACGAAAAGAAAATGTCGAACAATTGGGGGAAAAATTGAGAGAAAATTTTTTCGTGGAGAAAAATAAAATTTGTCCCCTTACCGAATCGTTGCCGGCTGTTCTCGTTGATGTTTTGTATTCGGAATTAAGTTCAACGGCAGTGGCAGTGACTTTGTCGAGAGGCAAACTCGTTGCTTGAATGACACTGAGAGACGGGCAACGCGATTCCGTTCCTATTATTGGTGTTTCGGCGGAAATTGGCGTAAGGGTTTCCTCGCAGCCAGCTTTACTGCTCTCCGGTCCGCCAATATCGTCCTCATCATCCTCATCCTCTCTGCCACTGTGCCACCACGCGACACACCACATTTTTAACCAAGTCCAAGAAAATGGCCGATGCTTCTGTAACAAATCGTTAAATTTCCTCTCCTGATTTCTCAATATTTCGACAATTTCTACATTATATAATAAAATCAAATTAAAAATAAAGAAAAGTAATTCAGATCTTTTTTCTCATCAAGAACAGAAAATATTTTCCAAAAGTATCAATTTTCAAATTATTACAGATTTGATAAATAATTTTCCGATTTAAAATTAAATTATATTTATTTTTTAATCTTTAGGAAATGAAATGAAACTTTATTGCTTTTTTTTCTCGCGTTTTAATCTTCAACGCTTTTTCGGGTTTATGAGACGATTATATAGGATTAGTGTACGTACGATATTAAAAATTAAAAATAATATCCAAAACGATTACAAGTTTTATAATAATAAGATTAAAAAATGATTGTGCTATGATTTAAATGAATAATTCTTGAAAAGTATTTTCATTTTTCTCTTATTAAAAAAAAGAAAAGGAAAAATACACACCATTTTATGTTGAGGATAATGCCTATCCAGATAAGAAACAGCGAAGTGAGTATTAAGTTCATCTGCGCCTGTACTTGACTCGCTTCTCGGCCTCCTGCATTCATCCAGATCTAAGGCCTCATCACTGTGGGGCATAAAAATTGATATTTTTAATGTAAAAGTTGATCTTTCATAATTGCCGAAGTTGATTGTATTTAAAATTTCTACAAAATTAATGTTAATTCTATAATTATTTTTTATAATTAATAATTTTTTTAGCCGCAATTTTTACCTAATAATTATTATTTATGTCTTATTATTCATTTTAAATTCACAGAAAATTATATTTGGAAAAATGAAATAAAGAAAATATCGAAGATTTTCCATTGTTTTGATGAGAGAGAAAGAGAGAGGAGAAAATGCGCTGACAAAAGGATAAAATAGATACCTGGAATTGCTCCTTTTGCTTGCGTCCTGATTTCCAGCTTGTAGATTCGGTAAGTCCTTTTGACGTTTTTCAGTTTCTCGCCATATACGCCAATAAAGAAATATCATGACACTGACGGGTATATAAAAAGCCGCAATTGCCGTGCCAAACGTAATATAATGATTTGTCTCAAGAAATTGTATATAACAATCGTTTTCCTGAACTGTTCGTTGGCCCTCGATATAAGGCCACGCGTAAATCCACGGTGGCCAAAGTAAAAGCGATATTCCCCAGGCACAAGCTGAATAAATCAAACAACGAAAAACAAAATCAAATTCATGAACGAAAATTATTGTTTTATTCGCATTTGTTTCAATTTTTTCAATTTTTAATTAAAAAAGAAAAAAAAACGGAAAACAAATGGTTTTTCGAAAAAATTATTTCACCGAGCTTTCAATGGGACTGTGATGAGAATTATTTCGAATAATCGAGACTATTTGAAATTCAAATCTCTAAAATATTTGGAAACTTGCAAGTCTGGCGATCGAAAGACTTTGAGCATCGGAAGTGTTAAAGTTGAGTTACTTGGTAAATGGAAACACTCAATTTCAATTAAAATAGCTTAACTATTTACACTATTGCGATGCGATAGTTTGATGGTACGGGGATATATAACTTCCACTGAAAGCGTTTAAAGTCCACTCACGTGAATATTGCTGAAATTGAATAGCACGAAAACTAACAATGAATATTATCAAACTTTGATACACAACTGTAAGAGAAAACGTTATATATTCAAGTTTAATGATGAGGATATCTGATCGAAATTATTCAAATTTAATAGTGTGGAATACAATTATTATTATTATTATTATTATATAATGCCAAAAAAACAAGTTTGCATTTTTCTTTTCATTTTTCATCTATATAGCCGAGAGAAATAAATATTATTTCGAAACAATGAATTTTCATGTTAGTTTTCTGTTGACTATTCAGTTAAAAAATATTATTCTCCGCGAAGCGGAACTCGGTGAAATAAAACAGAAAAAACTCATGTGTTTTTCGTTTTCTTTTCCATCGGACAAATTTTTTTTCTTTCTTGCTTGCTTGCTTGAAAATTAATTTGCCTTTCAAGCAATTTTTCTTTTTAGAAAAATAAATATTGTTAAATAACTGTAGTCTCAATACTTGGGAAATGAAGGCCGGAAACCAAAGAGTAACGAAATTTTCAGACAATTGAAAATTAAATCTGGAAAATAAAATTAAACATTAAATAAGAAAATAACTGCGCGACATATTAGATAGAAATAAATAGAAATTGAAATAAAACATAAAATAGCATAAAATCTTGGATATTTCAGTAAACTCTCGATATTTTTCCATAGAAAAAGGAAATAACGAGACGATCTATTTCTATGATAAAAAAAAAATTATTGGATAATTCTCACCAATCATGATGCCAGCCTTGTAGGTGGTTCTCTTGGCCCGATACGTGAGTGGCCTAGTGACTGAGAAATATCTATCGAAGCTGATGATAAGAAGATTGAGTACCGAGGCGTTACTCGCGAGATAATCAAGTGCAAGCCATGTATCGCATATATGTGGTCCTAATGGCCAATATCCAAGTACATTATAAACAGTGAATAATGGCATTGAAAATAGTCCAATTGCAAAATCCGCCACTGCCAAGCTGAATAGAAAATAATTGGAGATCGTTTGTAATTGTTTATCAATTTTAAACGATATCATCACCATAATATTTCCAACAACAGTGACAAGACTGAGGCATGTGGCAACAATGACCAGCAATGTTTTACCCACTGGCGAATAATGCGAGTTCCCTGATTCAGGATGTGCGCTGTTATTGAAACTCTCATTGCTCAGGGTCTGAGTCACTAACGTTACGTTCATGTTCTGTCGTGCCGGCTCCTCTGTCATACAATTTTCCTCCTTCGTTCCCTTTTTTTTATGCTTTTTCTCTTTCTCTCTCTCAGTCACTCTTTTTCTCTCTTTTTCACTCTCTTTCACTCTCTCACGTGTCTCTCCTCTCACTCATACCAAGAGCACGTGCAAAACTCATACATACATGAACGCACACCATCTCATTCCCATCAAACCCAC
>JUFY01022895.1:0-53459 GCA_001855655.1 Leptopilina clavipes | reverse complement strand
CATCCCCCACCCGCCCCCAACCCCTTTTTCGCCTCGTCCTCGTCTTCCTCCTCCGCCTCAGCCTCAGCCTCAACAAACCCCTCCAGTTGCCTTACTGTCGTTCTCTCGTTCTTAAAAAAAAAAAAGAGCAACGTCAACTACATCCCACGACGTTTGTTCTTGTCGACAGGAGCATCGATTCTGAAAAAGACAACAAAAAAAAAAAACAAATCAGAGAACATTTAAATGATTGTTCTTATAAACTATACACCATATGGTTTGAATTGTTTGCAAAAATTCCAATTTCAAAAAATTGGGTTTTTCTTTTTTTTGGAAAAATGAAACTCGAGAGAATAATTTCGAAATAAGTTGATAAATTTTCAACTAAGCGTGGAATATTCCCATTTATGAAAATGTTCATTATACAAACTAATCCGAAGATTATCGATGTTTGATTTTCAATTTGGAAAGCTTGGGAATATTATATAAAATTTGTTTATTCAATTATGTGGAACTATTCAGAGTTTAATTATATACTTGTTGAGGCCAGTAATGTAAGCGAACTAATATTCCTTGGAAATTCAACATGTATTGTTTGAATATAATATTAAACAAGAAACTTGTACTCTCGATATTTGTTCACAGTTTGGTTATCGTAATTTTCGCAAAATTAATATATTCAGAATAATATATATAATACTTGTGTTCAATGTGTGTAACTGTGTATACGCGTTGACCGCTCTTGTCTCTTTTGAAAGCATTGCCAACTTGGGTGTGAAACTCTCTTCTGTTTGTTCAGGAAAACGTGACGAAAGTTTTCCTATATATTCTCACCTCCACACTATTTTTCAATTCTTTCTGTTTCTCTTTACTATTCGTGAAAAATTTTTCCTCTTTCTCTCTTTCTCTCTTTGCAAAATATATTTCCTCGCTCATATATATTTATCAAACTCCATATACAGTGCAAATGTCCGGCAACCTAAACAGCGTAAATATTGCTCGAAGCCATTCATTTATGCCAAACTAAACTGCAATTACTCTCTCGCTGTTAATTTAATTTTCCCTTGAGACTTAACTTGCGTAAAAAAATTCGGAATTCCAATAACGAGCTTCGAAAGAGGAAAAATAAAAACCTAAAACATGAAAAATAAGTTAATTAAACTTTTTCCAATTTTTTTTTTGTATTTTTAATATATATTTTTAATTTAAAATTTTTTATATTGTTAAATAAATTTTTGAAATACAAAAAATGTCTCTTTCTAGTTTGCGAAGATTGCGAGAAAATAACTTTGCAAAGAATCTTTTTCATCAGGAGTAGAGATTATCAAAAGTTAATTCCAGCAGAAGATGTTGGTGTGTAATGTGAAAAAGTGTGATGCATCTTTTATTTGGGTCTTGCAGTTTGTGAGAAGCTGTTTCTACTCATCAGCATCGTTGTAAGGAAAATGTTTATATGCTCCAGTGCAAACTCACCACAAATTTCGAGACTCATCTTCAGAGAAGTTTTTCTTTTTTTTTTTCCTATGTTTTGTCAACACTTGAAGACTGAAGAAATGCTTTTTTTCCCCATTAATTATATAGGTAAGATTATTATAGTATTTATTAATGAGAAATTTTAATTGATGAAAAAAAATATTCTTTTTGAATAATTGTGGACGTTATTATTTCAAAATTAGCCGCATGGAAGAGTGGAATTTTTTTTAACTTATTAAAATTTATAATTAATAGTGTAAATTTCAAATGACGTACTCAGTAATTTTGCAGCTCCATAATTCCACATTTTAAGGTCTGATACTCGTGTAGGTGCATTTGAGTTGTAACAGCTGCATGCATTTTGCGCCGAAAGGGCAACGTTGACATCCCTCTACAAAAAGTACATAGTCCTTTCAGCTTCTAAAATTAACAACAAAAAAAGACATTTTGTCATTTAATTTATATTCTCATTTTTATTACTCTGAGAGAAGCAGACAATATTTATGAACGTCTTGTTCACATTATAATATATTTAAAAATTTTACTTATTTTTAGACAATTTTTCTCTCAACTTTAATATTTATTATCCAAGTTTTTATTTCAACAATTACTGATTTGTTCATCACTTTGCATTTTAATTATTACTTGATAAAAAGTTGATTGTCATTTTTGTATATCAAAATGTGAGGTTAGTATTAGTGTTTTGTTGTTTCAAAACATTAATTCCATTTTAAGGTATATATTTTGATAAATTTTGTTAAATTTCACTCATCATAAACCAATTTCTCGATTGTTGATGGAAATGTTTATTAACTTGATAGATTATCTATTTTTTTTATATAAAAAACAATATACTGTTCTCCACAAAATATGCGACAGTTACAATTACTTGTTTATATTTATAAAGGTTGGTAGAAACTGACTAGATGTATCGATTATCGGTAACCGGGTATTTTAATCTCTCTTTAAAAATTTTCAATTTTTTCAATATTACTCAAAATTTTAATACATCTATTTATTAATTATGTTTATTTATTAATTCTATTTATTTTTACACGTTTTACAAAATTTGAAAAGTTTAAATTTTAAATGTTTTTTTTTATTTAAAGGTTGGTGAAACTGTATCGATCTATCGATATATGTTTCGATTGTTCTTCCCATCATGCAATGCAACAAAGAAACAAAATGGCGTCATTTAACGGAAATGTTTGCATAGCGTGCAGAGCTTTTGTGTCTTTTAATTGTTTCTTTTGGCATTTACGAGTGTAATCAATAATCAATTAAGCAATCGAGTCAATCGTATAGCAAATTGTATCGAACAAGTGTTCATGGAGTGTAAATAATAGTCGTTTTTGATCAGCGAATTACAATGTAAGTCCCGGATGATGCAATTGCTACGTTGGTGCTTGACGTCCCGAATGTGGAAGCTTTGTTGCATTTTTTGAATAAGACAAACCATGAAAGGATTTAATTAAGAACAGAGTCGTCGTATAGAGAAAAAAAAGATCCCATCAGCTTCATTGGGACTTCATTGAAAAAACATCAGTCAATTAACAATTTACACTGGACAAGGGCGCATATAAAGGATCAAAAAAAAAGTCGAACGTCAATCCAATCAACCTGGAATGGGTAATTGAGTAATCAAACTTTTCGAAATCAAATTTTGTACTCAACTTGTATCACACATATTTCGTGTGTCACGAAATTGGTGCATAAAGCATTCGGATGTTGCACGGATGCTGTGTATTTCTCCCGCAAAATACGTGAGTAGTTTTCCAACATAACCTCAAAATTAAAGCTCATTTCGTTTCATTTTATTAATTCTGTCCGCGAATGTTTTGGAAACTTGATAGCTTTGATAAGAAATAATAGATTCATTAAGGTTATCTCGTTTATAAATGAATTTGCTTCTTAAATGATAATTAAAATTTATGAACATTAAATTAATTACACGTGTACAATTTTTGTGAACTTGTGTTCTAGATGAGGTAAATTTATTAATGATCTTTATAACTTATGGAATCTATAATAACAAATTGTACATCATAGTTGGAAAAATCTATTAATTAGAAAAGTTTTTAATTAAACGTTATATAGCATGAGAAAATGAGAACGTGTGAGAGTTGTGAAAGCATTGAAAAGTTTTGTAACAGAGAAGCTTGCGAAATTCGTTTCCGCGGTATGTTATCGGTCGTTTTCCATTTCCAGGTGACATTTTCTCCTGGCATTGAATTGCCTGTGTTGAGGCTTCTTGTTATGCAGAAATATAAAGCAGGAAACTTGCGTTTGCTGGATACTATTCTCAATCAATCGGTTTTCTAGTTGCAGTTGCTGATATCGAATAATAGAGGGTGTGATCTAACAGCATTGCACTGTATATAACATAAAGAGTGACAAAGAGAGGAGAGGAACAGAGAAGGCCTATGTTATTCTCGTGACAGGTTGAGTCACATTGAAAACCGTTTGAGCTTCAAATTCAAAACACACTACTGCACTATATAAGGTAAATATTATAATAGCCCACATTATCATTGTTCGTTTAATTAGAATATTCCTCATTTTTTTAAAATCCACTTTTAATTAAAATTAAATTTCAGAACATATTTTTTCGTTTTTTAGAATTCCAGTTCTAAATAAATTTAATAGTTTCTAAATAATTAAAGGCTTTTAGATTATTAGAGAAATCTGAAAATAAGGATTTTGATTTATATTAAACGTGATTAAAATTATTCTTGTTTAAATTTGCTATCTTTCGAAGTAAAGTAACTAAGAAGATTAAACTCTAACTCTTGAGTAAAGCCTGTAAGGATTAGTGTTTATTGAATATACTATTCTCTCTCTCTCTTTCTCCCTTGTTCAATAATTAATTAATTTACCGACAAGTACTTTTTTGAATTCCAATATTTTAATTTTTGATGAAAAAAAAAATGTTTGATGGCAATCATCTGAAAATCAGCTTCAACTTCAAAGGCTTTTTAAAGTCATTTAAATTTAAATGGCTCTGCTTGCAAAAGTGATATAAAATCTATGCAAATCGAAACGATTTTCGATATAGGTTTTCAAAATTGAAAGTATTTTCAATATTTAATTAAAAATCGCTTTTTGTTTTCATTATTGGAATTCAAATTGAATATTTTACAAAAAAGGACCAAATTTTTTACTTATTTATACATTAACTCGAATTTTTTGTCAAATTTCTTTTCTTCTCAACAAATAATATTATTTGTATACTTTATTTTTATTTCATTATTATCATGACATAAATATTTTATATATTCTTATTCAATTTTAGATTTGAAAAATAATTTAAAAAGGAAAAATAAATTTGTAATATCTAGAATTTGAGAAAGAAGAAATAAAGAAAAATAGAATATCTGTTGCTTGTAAATAAAAAATTTGTATCTTAAACTCTATATAAAAAGGATAAAAAGGGAAATTCAATAAATTCAATACGACAATATTCATGATGTCATGTCCAAAAAAAGGACGATTCAGCAAAATTTTTTCTCCTATTTTTCCGTTTATAGTAGCTTTCCAATATGTTCTCGAATTTAAATTTCGTACAAAAACCGCACGTGTTTGGCTGGTATTCACAAAATTCTCAGCTCTTGTAGAATTTAAATTGCGCATGTATAAAGTTGCAGCTGCTACTCTTTTCTATATATACGTATCACTAAACCCTTTAAAACGACTAAACTTCTCTTCCTCTTCCCCCCGAAATATCAACACTCTAAAATGCAGAAACTATTTAATTGCACATCCCCCTTCGTCCCCTTCCATTTATAATGCAGTTTTCAAAACTTTTCCCAATGCAAATTCCGAGAAAACTAAAAAAAAGAAAAAATAAACTAAATACTTTTTGTAATTCTCACGACAAAATTCAAATCATCCAACCAAAAACTCGAGAACTGGGAAAAGTAAATTATATTCAAAACAGATGGATATTTCAATAAATATTTAAATTAACAATTAGGTATTATTTTCAATTACATAATTTAAAAATTTTAATTTATTTTCATGTTATGTAAATTTAAATAGTTACGGAAATAGTAAAAAATAGGTGGGGAATTATAATAATATAGTTAAATAATAATAATAGTGAATGATAATAATAATAATAAATTTTAATAATAGTGAATGATAATAGAAAAATGGATGGAAAATATTTTGCAAATTTAATTTAAAAAAAAGAAAATAGAGGAATGAATTTTTTTAAATTATGGAATAAAATTTCAATAAAATCTAGGTACCTGAAAAATGTTGACAATGTGATATGGTAGTTTTAATCCTGACAAACTTATTTGGAACGTACTCTGACCAAGCTGGGGAATTACTACAGAAAGCACTGACGTCTGACAAGGCTAGTCTCTTCACTACTGCCCGACTCAACGCGATGAATTCTACTGCGAGGCGTGAGCAATATAGACTTGTTCTCCTTCCGGTCCCGACATTATTACATATTTCAAAAGTACTTTTTTTCCCATCCTTATACACAATTCTCTCATATATGGAGAAAAATATTTCTTTAATATTCAATATGTTTCTCGTCTCTGACAATTTTATTATGGTATTTTTTTTCTTTTTTTACTCAAATTTTTATCTTTTTTCTACTAATTTACCTCTGTTTGAATTGTATTTTCTGTAGAATTTTTTGTTTGAATTTCCTAAACTTTAGATTTTTGTATTTTATTCACAGTTATTTATGTTTAAATCTTGTGTAAATTTATTGGAAAACTAAATAAATATTTACAGTTTTCTTACATGAGATTTATTGCACAATTGGTGTTTTATTAATTTTGTTAATAGTTTTTTTTCTTATTTTAGGAATGATACGAACGTGGAAAAACTTGGAGAGTCGTGGAAAATTTTTTTCATCAAATTGCGTGGAAAATTTGGAAAAGACGAAGAATTAATATCGATTCGGACTCAAACGCTATACCGTCATTCAAGGTATAGTTTACAATTTTTATTTTTCTTTCTTTTTTTTTGAATCAGTTCACTACAATATAAACTTCAAATATTTTCATAAATTTTTTCCTTGGGTATTTATCATTTTTCCTTTTTTTTCTGAATCAGTTTACTACAATATGTACTTCAAATTATTTTCATAAATTTTCTCCTCGCGTATTTATCATTTTTTTTTTGTTTATTAAATAATGCCCAATTGTTAAAATAGAGATTTTTAGAAAATTTTTCCAAACTTTAAAACCATCGTTTTAACGAAAAATTAGTAATTGTTTTTTATTTTACCATTTTTGACTAATTTTTGTATAATTAAAAATGGGAATATTGATATTTCGTGATACAAGTATTTATTTTATGTTTTAATTTTCTGTAATTTAAAGTCATATTTCACTTAGAATTCAGATTTAGAAATTCTTTTAAACGCATAAAAAAATTGAATCATTTAAAAAAAAAGTGAAAAAAAAACATTATAGAATTAGCTTAGTATAAATATTATATCAATTTCCGAAATGTTGGACATAAAAAAAAATTTGTAGTTAATATTTTGAAATGAAACAGTCGGTTATTATTCGTTTATTAACTTCAATTAATTGTTCGCGGCAGCATTGAATAGCGGACTTCAATTAAATTCGTTATAGAATTTCATAACATCAATAACCTTATGGAACATGAATTTGCTTTTGCCAAGTTTCACGACCCATTTTATATGTACATATTTTTTTTTTATCTTCCTCTATCTCTTTTTCGCTTCCATTTTTCAAACTTTGCTTCCATATTAAAACAAATAATAATGGGAAATTTACTTTTAATTCAATTTTTAAATTTGGTAATTTTTTCTTTCAATTATTTATTAAAGTCGTATTATTTACAGTTTAATTTATTCCACGTAGTTGTTAATTTTTTTAAGCAAATTTAAAAAAATTTTCTTTTATTAATGAGCCAAAAATGTTTTTTGCATCAAATTTTATTATTTGAAAATTAATTTTCATTGAATTTTAATAGATTGGAAAGATTAAATTATTAACATTTATTAGAAATATGTATATCAATTTTTGATCAAAACATTCGAAAATTGACACATATTTTTGTCATCTTTTTTTACGATTGGTCTTCCAATTAACCAACATTTTCCCTTGAATCATTGGTCCATTAAATTTCATAAAATAATTTCTCTACTATTGACATGTAAAATAATTACTTATTGATTTATTGTTTTTTCATTTACATTTCCATCCTTGTGGGAATATTTTTTCTTCCATTCGGGAATAATTCTGGCCTTTGCGATATAAATTCGGAACATATATTTCAATTTCTATAATTGGAAGTATAAAAGTAAATTTAAATTTTCTATTTGAATGCAAGTAATGAATTAAATTTGTAATATATTTTCGGTTTGTTTTTTAATAATACAGTGTAAATAATAGGCAATAAAAGAAATTGAGAAATTAGATTCAAATTTAATGAATAAAAAGACTGATAGGGAGAAAGAGGTTGTAAACTATTTGCTTGAGTTAGAGGAAAATCTGTTCTTTTTTTTTCTGTCGTATAAATAAACTGTGAGAGTGCAAAATGACCAGTTACCTGATTACTCAACTACCTATTTACAAGGCCTTGCACTTTATGTGCATCACTTTTATAGTAAAAATAATTTTCCGATACATAGCTTTTGTTGTGAAAATAACATGCGAGCTTTGCATGTTATACTGTCCTACATAAGTTCCTACTTGCACCTACGCGATTGCGAATAAACATTCACAACGAACTACCCTGGTGTATAGATATATATATGTAAATAATCGACACATTAAATACTCGTCAATATATAGTTGTCATTATATTGTTCCGTTGTCGTACAAGCCCTTTCATTTCAAAAGATTTGTGTTCAATCAGTTCATACTTATTAAAACAATGACAAAAGTTATTTGCCCTTTCGCTTCTGTTCTCAATTTAAAAATAGATTTCATTTAACATGCAACTGCAACTGCGATAAATATACTGTGTCGAGTATTAAGTAGTTTTCTTTTTTCAAAAAATGTTTATCACTTCACAGGTTATTTTTACTCGAGAGGGAAAAATTAATCAAAAATTGTTTCCTTGCATAAATATTACAATTTGTATCATAAGACAAATTTTTTAAATTCGAATATTAAAAAAGTTTGGTTTTTTTCAAATTCAAATTTTTCCTTGTCTTTGATAAATTCTTCGAGTCAGGGGGGAAAAAAGTTGGAAAAAGGAAATAAAAGAAACGAGACTTCGAAGAATGCATTCGTTCTGAAAACTGAATCTTGAAAAGGGGCGATTTATTTGAAGGAAAAGAAAAGAAAAAGGAATTGGCCTACATTTGACAAAATTCTTTATTTTTGCAAAGCTTGGGAAGTTTTTTTTTTCTCGTTTCGAACAATTTCGAGAACTTGTAAACGACAGGAGGTCAAACTAAACTTTTGCGTTGCGTCAGTTGGAAAAAGAATATGCTATTTGGAAAATTTTGTTTTTCCCTTGTATATTGTGATTATAGTGATGTAGATATAGACAAACAGCGAATGAGGCGCGAAGGGAACATTTTCGGGCGTTCAAATGGCAAATCATATTGCTCACACTGGACATTCGAGATCGATTGCTTTAATAATTCATGAAGTGTCATTGAATAAGTGGTGCTCTTGGTTTCAAAGATGAATAACACGCGACGAACCTGACACGATCAGAATGTTGACAATTTCAAATTTGCACACACGATATTTGTCAGGAATGTCAAATTGTCTCTACGTTTTTCGAGATTTTTTCTTCAGAACTTATTATCATTTTTTATTATTCATTTGCAGTAAATTAAAATTGTTTTTTATTTTTAGGAATTACCAGTGATACAATCGATTGTCATCACCAGTGAGAGGAATTACTTGAATCAACCATTGTCTACAAGGATAATTACTTGAAACTAACACCAAATTTGTCTACCATTGACCGTTTGGAACTACCATTATACTTGAAACTATTGTCACTTGAAAGTTTCATCAAAACTGCAAGTATAATTATTTTAAATTGATCATCGACCACCTGTAAGTATAAAATTTATTAACTATTTTTGGAAATTCCCTTTTTCACAAGGTGAGGAATTTTAATTGAACCGAATTTTCAATTAAGAGAATTTTTTCCATTCAAGGAGAAAAATTTTACTATCGAGCTTCTTTTTTTGACTCGAATAATTTTTTGATTGTTGGACTTTTCAATGAAAAAGAAAAAAAAGAAAAGAAAACAGTCCCTAATTAAATGAAAATTGTTGGTATCATTGAACCGTAAATTCTTATATTTAAGGAAGCAGAATAAAAAATCAGTCAAACTTCCGGCAACAAACCGGATCATGATATCAATAATTCGATTCTCAAGTTTTAGGAGTTCGCATCTCGCAACTTTTTAAAGTTTAAAGTCACGAGAGAATTCTATTTGAAAATTCGAGTAAGGCAGCTGGCCTAGTCCATGGTTTATAAATTCTTTTTTATCGTGTTTCTTATTCCATTAGAGTGAAACTCTTATCTGCTTCTTTTATTCAAGGCTGTTTTCGTTGAAAATCCACGCGACCTTAAAAATTCACTTTAGAATTTAAAACACTAAAATTTATATATGCACAGTTGGAAAAATCAATTTCCTTTATTTAATTTTAAAGAAAAAACAAAATTAAGAATGTTAAATGAAATTAAAAAAAGTATGTTTTGTTTGAAAAGTTTTTATTAAAGAGGGCGAACGGAATGTGTGTTCAACATAAAAAAAAAAGGTAAAAGAGGGAGAAAGAGGAATAGTCAGAAAATTAGCTCTCTTCATTAGTGGCTTGAAAAATGAGAAAAGTTAAATTAAAAGTGTCCAATTCTTTTCAGAATTCGGAGCACGAGGGAATAAACGACTTTCATTGTTTTTGGATATAATGCTCACTTTATACTTGAGATTCCACATTCTTTGTAGTTTAAGCGAAACACCTGCCAATAACAATAGCCATTTTTTAGTTCAAGCTATTCAGGAGAAAAAAGTTACACGACTTTTCGTGTCGATTAGGAATTTTTTATATAAATTGCAAATAGATCTATATATATTTTTTTCACTGACAAATTTATTGAATTTTCTGTATTTCTTTTTATTTCTAAAAAAAAAAAATTTAATTGAAATTTTACATTTTTTAAAAATTTTATTTATTTGAACTTTAAAATAATTAAATCCCCTTAAAATGGATTGTTCGTGAAAAAAAGAAAGTAGAAAAAAAACCAGGCTGTTGTTTTTGAAACAAAATAAACTAGAGAAAGGGGAAAAGTTAGAGGTTGTCTATTTTGTAAAACTCCAAAATAAAATACTCTAACTGTAATGGAAACAGAAAAGTTAATATAATGAATGCAGTTTTACTTATAAAGTAACTTAAAGTTAAATTAAATTCTGATTAGTTGTATATATGAGTAAAAAAAAAGTTCTTTTTAACTTTTCTACTTTCCTTCAGTGAATTTATTGAGACTATTCGCAAATTTTCAAATAAATAGAAATATTCACCGTTGAATAAACTTTTCTTTTTCTATTTTAAAATCGAAAAAAAATGTATTTTCATTTTAAAACGAGGCCTTAAGAACTGAAATACATTTTCATTGTAATTTGATAAAATAGAAATTATTTTTTCTTTTTTTAAATTGTAAAAAAAACGTAAAAGTTTGAAAAATGAAAACAAGTAAACAAACAAGTGGAAAAAATAAAGGAGTCAAAAAGAGAAAATAAATAAAGTAAACAGACAATTGCATATATAGAAATTGAAGGGATAAATAAAAACTAGAGGGAATAAATAAAAAAGGGAATAAGGCAAATGAATATTTAAATGTAAATGAAAATAGCAAACAATTAGAGGAGCTTAAACTAAATTTATATATTATTTATTCTATAATAATTTAAAGTAAATTTGTTAAAAACAAAATGAAGAGTAGACAATTAAAAAATTACTTTTTTGCATTTTATTTACTAGTCTTTTTTTTTAGGTAAAACATTTTGGAATCAAGTCAACAAAGTTTCATGGAGTAACGTGATAAAAACAAATAGGGGAGGAAAAAGAGAGCTCATCATCTAATTTGTAAACATTGGCCAGAGATGATGAACCCGAAAAAAGGAGTGAAATTTCGTCCATTTCCCGGCAAAAGGATTTCGAAAAACCCTCAAGACATAGGAGAGAAGGAAGTCACGTTCCTTTTTTTTTCTCCTTTCGTGCATTAAGACTCGTTGAAGGCGGTTTCCGGAGGGTAAGTTACAATCTCGGAAGTGTCCATTAAGCGGGCGCGGAAAATATCAAACACGAAAAGTTTCTTTATATATCAGTTTTTTGTCTGTTCGTTACTATAAAAATTGAAAATTGGCAAATTTTTTTTTGTTAAATAACAGTAGAAGAAAAAAATAATTCGAAAAATGTAAATTATTTAGATTGTAATCAAAGAATCACTACAAGTCAACACTCACGTGTTTTAGACGTTCATCTCTCTCTCTCGAAGCAGAGGTTAATCTCAAGGGAGAGTCGAACTGGCACGCAGAATGATTTCATCACGATAAACAATCGTTTCTTCTGTAAAAAATTTTTTTTTTGTTTCTTCTTCTCTTATTTTGTCTCTCGATTGCGCCCTTGTAATTTTGACAGGATTGGGAGTCGTTTTTGTTTATAAATATTTTTTTTTATTATGTTTTACTTTTTTTTTTTAAACAAAGTCCACTGGGTCACATTTTCATTTTTTTTTCTTTTGTCACGGTATATTTTGCGAGCACGTAAAAAATAAAGACGAAAGCGGCCTATAATAATGAGGGAGATCGAGAGAGGGAAAGAGAAAAACAAGAACGAGGCAGTGACCGGACTGAAGGCGCAAATTTGTGCCGCTCGGGCTCGAAGGTATGAGCGTGGACTAGGGCGTGGGCAATCCGAGCAAACCGAGCGAGCGGACAGACTACATTGATTTTGATTTTCGAAGGCGCGCGCACTTGTCCCGAGACACGGCCCGGCTCTGCCCATTCATATCGTACACCTTACCCGGAGAACATTGGTCCCTATTCCACGAAGGACACGCCGCCGCGCCTGTCTCGCGTAAAGGTTTCGAAAAATTTTTTTGGCAATGATTCAAGATGTTAAGCTTAAACGCTTCTTTCTTTTCTTCTTTTTTTCCATGTCCTCGGCTTCCTTTACACCGGAAACGAGAGTTGAATCGTTTTCGACAACTTTTATTGGATAATTTAACTATGATAGGAATTCGGAAAAAAAGGATCTCGAACGATATAATTGAACAAAAAGAGAGAGAGATGGGGGGCTAATAAAACTTGATAAGTTCAGAGCTTGAAATTAGCTCTGAATTCGATTTCAACTTTTATTTCATTTTCTTTTCTACTAATCTTGATTATAGAGCGTATTTCTTTTCTAGGAAAGAGAAAAAAAATGATTTTCTTATTTCATATGAGAAACTTTTCGTTATTTCGTTATAAACTTAGATTGAGTATAAAAATGCGTATTACCTTGGGATGAAAATTTAGCAAGTTAAGATTTTTGAATAGTTGGTCTAGAAAATAAGAAGCTACTGCTTCAGAAAATAGAATTTGAATTTCGTTTTTCGAATTTTCGGATTGTTAAATTATAAATTTAATAATTATAATATAAGGTAACTAAAATTAATTAATATACAATATTAATTTTTAAATCAGAAACTTACTCCAGTTTCACGTATATATAATGATGTTTTCATATATATAATATTTCTGAAAATTAGGTGTTTAGTTAGTATAATTTGAAATACAATATTCCGAAATTATTTCTGATTATTAAATAAAAATAATAATAATATTCGCTTTTTTTATTATTTTGCAGATGAAAGTAACGAATATGAAGTCTGGCGTAAATTTCAGGATCAGCATTTTACGATGCAGCGTATAATGTTCCTAATCGGTGAGTGCGTCTTTTATCGATCATAATAATTATATTTGCCACGTAACACAATAATTTGATGTGGATAATAATTTCTCACGACATTGTGTTTGTGATTAATTAAAACAAAAAATTTTTTTTCCAAGGGAAAATTTTAATTTTAACTTTTTGGAAAAAATGAAGGTTCTTTTCGGTCCAACAATAGGTGAAATTGAAAAATTGATAAAAGAAGAATAGTTTTTGCGCTAGAATTTTAATTTGAAAAAATTCATTCTTTTTTCTTGTTACATTACATACCTTTGGTAATTTTTTTCTTTATTATAAAAAAAAAAATAATTTTTAATTTGTGTTCCGGAAAATGAATGAATTAATAAAATTATTGATTAATTCATTTTATTTTCATGGAACACATTTTCATAAATTTAATTTATTTCTACTGGTTCTTTTAATTGGAAATTGAATTACACGTTCATTGATTAAAAGAACCTAGTGGTATCGACAATCATTGTTTTATAGAATGTGCATCGTTTTTTTTCTTCTTTTTTTTTTAATGAAAAAAAAAACATACTGTAGATATTTTTAAAAAATCTATACTATCTTGTAATGATTTTTTTGTTTTTAAATATCCTTTGTAAATTCCATTTTTTTTACAGAATGAGCAAGTAATTAAATTTTTTATAAAAAGAATTTCAAATACATTTTTTGTTATACCTATTTAAATTCGTAATAAATTTTTGAAAAATACTTTTTAAATTACCGATTAATAATTTATTTTTCAAAGTCAAACATTTTCTGTTTTGTTTCTATTTGCAATTTTAGTGTAAATTTTTTTTGTACTAGTTTTTTTATTTTGTTTTTTTTTATTCCTTCTGTATTATTTTGATTAAAAAATTAAGTATGTTTATTTTTTATTTTCTATGAAACAATGATTGGATTTAATATTTATTAAATTTGAGTGGATTTAGTTTGATGGTCAGTAAAGTGAAAGATTTTTTGAAATATGTACTTATATGTATATAAAAACCAGAAAAGCTTATTTCGTGACGGACGTAAAAGAGGAAAAAAAAATGAGATGTACAACCGTCGGACGAAAATGTTTTACGACCGGGCTTTTGCTCGAGGGTGGATTCCTAACGGCGTATTAGTTCGGCCTTTACTACTAAAACTATATTTTGTTTCGTTCTACATACTCTCTGTTCATACACCAAAAAAGATTTCCCCGAGAAGTTACAAAAAGTCCTTTGAATTTTTATATATATGTATACGTAACGAAACATTTCAAATGTCGTCTTTCAGAAAATAGTCGTTCAAAAAAAAAAAAAAAAAAAAAAAAAAAAAAAAAGAAATAGCTAATTCTTACATAACACGAAAAGTCTCTTAAATTTAAAAACTTTCTTTACTCTTTTAAAGAAGATTCACAATAATTTTGAAAAAGTTTTTATTCTATGTATATGCTCAGTTTTCTCCAAATTTATCTCTATTGGTAAAAAAAGTTACATCGAAATTTTGATGTTTTTTTCTCGATAAAAACTCTCTTTCATTCCCTGGAGATTATTTTATTTTTTTTTGTTGAAAAATTAGTTTCTATACACAGAATTTGATTTATTTATATAAAAGAAAACTTATAGTTTTTGAATTTATTATAAATTCTATTTTTAAATTATCGTTTATAATTATATTATTTTTATGTTCTTTTATTATTAAAAACTTTTCAATTTATTTATTTTTTTTTGTTTTATTTTAATTATTTTACTTTGATTTTGCTTCGTGATGAAATATATATTTGCTTGTAATGTATTTTCTTGTTGAATTTTTTATGGAGTTTTTGTTTCGTGCTCAATTTTTCTGCTTCTTTCTATTTTTTAAATAACGAGAGTTAAAATTAATAAAAATGAAAATTGGGGCAAAGTTATTTGAAAATAAAATTAGCGGGTGCCTTTTAGTCGGAAAGATATTCGGGCAAGTTTAGGGGAAAATTACTTCCTTCATTGGTTCAGTACACGGTAATCGTTGAATTAGATTGCCAACTCTATACACTTGAAGCTAAAATTCACAGTGAATGTTTACTTCCGTTTCTAGATAGCATTTTCGAATATTCCAAGTTTATTACCATATTTTAGAATTTGCTTATCCGATTTTCATCATTTTCGATTATTTTGGAAATTATTAGAAGGGGTTTTTTAGTTTTCTTTACGGAAATTTTAAATGCGAATTTAAAGCTTCGATTTATTTACCTATTATATTTAATGTTGGAAATATTAATTATCGTTCACGATAAAAATTTGAATTTAGAGCAGTGAAATTCTTTATTATGAAAATTTCCGTTTGTCAGGAGAATATTATTTTGCGCAAATATTCATTTGAAAAAGACCTCTTTGGTTACCAACTTGCATGTCAACGATAATGAATGAACTTTATCCCGAATACGTCACTCACGGGGCATCGAGAGGGATTAGAAGTTTTCAAGCGATAATGAATTCAATTCTGGTAATTTCATTTGATCAAAGCGGATTGACTTCCATAATGCACGTTTGATAAGCTCCATGCTCTCCTAATTCCTTTATGGCGCTGTATAATTCTCTTAAAATTATTCCTCCTATAATGCCATAAAAAAAGTATTTTCTCAACTCTCAATTGGAAAATGTGTGAATAGGAAAAAAAAATTGTATGAAACGTTAGCAAAACAATACATCCCTTTTTTTTTGCTTTAAAAATAAAATTTTCTACCTGAATAATTGAAAACAATTTTTAAAATATATTTTAATAATAGAATTAATTTTAATTAATTATTTCTTTAAGTTTATTAAATATTAATTAATTTTTTTTCCTTTTTTTCCTTTAACGAAAGTTGAAACGGAAATAAAAATTAAGATAGCGTATCTCTAATTAAAAGATTCAATTAAGTAATTAAAAATGACATGAGATTCTCGAAGCTAATTAATAATCAATCTTGGTTGTATAACGGGAGAGCATAAGTGGCAAGTGCTTTGGAATTTCGTTTAAGATTACCTTCAAAGAAACGAGAAATGCTCTCAGTGTAACCGCTAAGGACCATCACTCGAAGGTAGTTTCCAGCGAAAAGGGTTGCGCGCTGGGTCTAGTGAAAGGGGGTTTTTGAGGGGATGAAAAGAGGAACAGGGGGTGAGAGGGGTATATATATATATTAGTGACGAAAGTAACTCGACGCTTCAGGCTATTCCAGACGATAAAAGTGAATACTTAGCTTCAAGATGAGTAGTGTTTTAATTATTTCCTATTTTTCTTTCAAAACGCTTTAAATTAAATTTTCCAACAAAAAAAAATTTCAATCAACTAGAATCACATTTATTTTTTTTTCAAATCAAATCATTACAATTGAATTAAATATTTCACAAGCGATATTCAAAATAGAAAAAAATTTCATTTTCTCATATTTTAGAAAATTAGTCACTTTTTTTTTTAAATAGAGAACAAAACATGAATACGTCTTTCATTGGTTAAATGTAATATATTATACAATTTATTCCCTAAATATTGAAAAAACTATTATAAATTCACCATTCTTGGGAGGATAATTTTGAAAATGAAATTAAAATATTTTTTTAGGATTTGAAAATATTATCTCAAAGTTTACAACGATTGCCCTAGTGTTTATTTTTGAGTCACTGAATTATAAGTTTGATTACACAATACACTGTTAATTATGCGCGTTAAGAAATTGAAATTTTTTAGGCAGAATTTGTAGCTTCTTCTCTGATCCTCCTCTTGACTCGTTCTTCTTATCAATAGGAAATAAATACAAAACAAAGAGAGAGAGAGAATCACATGAAGTATCCAAAACCAAAAGTTTGTTTAATTGAATTCCAGTAGTATCGTTCCCAGTTTTCTTTCGTTGAGTCTTGTTCGCTGTAAATGAAGAAAACAAAAATAGTTTTTAGCATTGAAAATTCGAAATGAAAAATATTTTTTAATTGGGGAAAAAAAAATTATTTACCTGGTCGGAACTCCTCGTTGTGTAAGATTAACTTCAGTGTGATCGTTCTTTTCCGAAATATTTAAAGTAACTTCACTAAAATGATCCGTGGGCCATTGTTTGCAACGCCATTTTTGAATGATTTTTGTCGGTGAAAGTTCAATGAATTCCCCATGAATATTCCCACCGAATAATTCAAATTTTCCTTCCTTTTTCGCCTCTAATTTCACTGGACCTTTTGTAAAAGCTTGCACCATCTGTGAATTTTTACAATATTTTTATTTTACACATTTAATTTGAGAAATTTCATTTTATAAAAATAGTAAATTGAAATCTAATATTGAAAGAAGGGGGAAAAAAATCTTCTCAATTGTTGAACAAAAAACAAAAAAAGAAATGTAAATGATTTTGCAAATACCTCGGGTACTGTAAACGCGTTATAAAAATCTTGTGCCCTACATTGGAATTTTTGCTGTTGTTTAATAGTCGTGGTATTAATTGGACAGCCATTTCCTTTATTATTGGATACTATGGCCGAATTCATTTGCATCTGAAATAACAAAGAATTTTATTGGTATGCAAATTTTTCTTTTTAGTTTGAAAAAGTTAAATTACAAACAAACGTCTTTTTATTACCTTAACATTAAATCCTGATGTAATATTGGAAATACCTTCTTTAAGTTCAGTTTTCTTGGGAAGAATCATTCCTTTCGAGAATTCTAAAAAAAAAATTGAGAATTTATTTAGATTTTTTTGTTTGTATTAACGTTTTTATGAACATTTTTTTAAAATGAAATTAATTTTTCCTTACCTTCTTTCAATGAAGAAACATATTTACTTAGATTTTTTCTAATAATTTCCTTTCCTTTCGTGTGCAAAAAATGCTTAACTTTTTCGCCTTCATTAGTGCTATCTTTCAAAGTTATTTCGATCTGTGAAATAGACATTTATTAACAATAGTGAAATCTTCTGTATATTATCAATTTTCATTTGAATTTTTGACTTACATCTACTTCGGAAATATCGTTTTCTTCGGAAAGATTAGGAATGTTAATTTTCCCCTCGATTTGCTTTTCTTTTCCTGGTGATGTCCATTTGAGAACTATATTCCAATCGTAGAAGAAAATTAATTTTCCTTTTCTATTATTAGCTACGGCTTCGCCTTCACATTTATCCACGCAAGTTACATTACACTCTACTGTAAAAAAAATGAAAAATTTATTAGTAAGACACAAGCGATATATTTTTAATTATTCAGATAATTTTTAAGGTAAATAATTTGCAATAATTTAAATATACTTACTGTCATCGCCTTCAATTTCTAAATTTGTGAACAATTCCTTTATTTTATCTTGTGACCAAGCACAAGCATTTTTCTCCGTCCTAAAATGGAAAAAATTTTTATTTCTCTTATATAATTTAGAAAAAAAAATACTTTTGATAGCAAAGGAAATCAATAATACAAAATAATGATTTTACCAATGCCAGTTATTGACATTTGTAGCGTCAGGCCTTTCCTCGACAATCCAACGTGGATCTCCCTCGCCCCATTTGGCCATTTTTTAAAAATTTGTCTCTTTTAAAAAATGTATCGTCAAAGTTGTAAACTTATTCTAAAAGAAAAGAAAATAATAGATTGCACGTTTTTTGGTCGTAAGAGCAAAACGCACGTGATCGAATATTATAATGGAACATAACCTAAAACTAAAATTTTTCTTTTTTTTTAACAAAAAATCGTGAAGTGACAATTTACATCAACAAATTAAAAAGACTATAAACTAATAATAATTATTTTATTTACTTACGAAAAAATTGAGAAATTTGCTGCGAAAGTAACAATAAATTATGCGATGTTCGGATCCTATAAAATTTTGAGGTAAAAAATGTGTTTTAATTTGATAAACTAAAGAAAATTGTGTTAATGAAATTAATCAGAATTTACTACTGTTTCGTTGCGTAATTTTATTTGACGCATAAGTATGAATAAACAAGTAGAAATTAACTAATTGTTATTCTCACAATTTTCTTAACCCTGTTTTAGAAATTTTCCAAGAGTTTTTTCTTTATAATGCAAAATTGGCAACATTGCTATAGTATTTCGAGAAAGTTCTAGAAAAATGATGTTGTTCCTTTTGAGCGGGGAGAATTTAAAAATTTTACTATTTTTTACAAGTAGAATAGTATGTTTGGAAATAAAATATCAAAAATTATGATTTTTATCAAATTTTGATAGAATTAGAGTGTTTTTGATTATTTTATTACATTAGTTTTCTAAACAATATTTTTTAAATTTTAAATTTGACACATTCTTCTGGTGAAAGATGGCACTACTGTTTTTAAAGATTAGCCAACCTAACGAAAAGGAAAAGTGTTTATATACATAACCTTTAAATGTCAATAATGTTGATATACGTTTTGGATGTTTTTGAGAATTAGAGCAAAGCATTTTCTTGTTTTTCTGATTTTATTTAACTATTAAGAAACACATTTTTTTCAAAGACGTTTATCTTTACGTCCACGATATAATAGTTTATTTTTACAAGTGTTCTTGGAGTGAAATATAAGAAAATTTTCAGTTTCTAACCTATTTTCTCAAAAGTTAAAACATATTAATAACTTATTAGTTATTATTTATCGGAAAAAGTGAATTGTCCGTGAGTGATAAATTCAGTGCTTGAATACGTTTACTAATTTTGAAAATAAAGGTAAGTCTTTGTTATTTTCTGGGTTTGTGCAACAATTTCATTTTTCAATATGTCAGTCCTTTATAGTCTCCTTTCGGAAAATTCAATTAATTATAAAGAATTAGAACTTATTAAAACAATTTTTATTTTTCAAGTTTTCATAATTGAACAATTTAAAGTTCATTTTTGTCAAAGAATGTAATTTCTTTCAAAACTAAAATTTTAGGAGAAAATTAATTCAACTAAACATTTTTTAAATAAGCATTATTGCTATTGTTAATTACATGTAAATTCAATGCTGAAAAATATAGTTTTTCAGAAAGAAACTTTATTCTCACTGGGGAATAAATTTCATGGGTTATTAAGAAAGTTTACTTCAATGGCGCCGTGGCTTAGTTGGTTAAAGCGCCTGTCTAGTAAACAGGAGATCGAGGGTTCGAATCCCTCCGGGGCCTTTGAAGTAACTTGTTTACTTCTCTATTTTTTTATTTTATTTTCTTAAATTTTAAAATAAATTTTTTTTACAATTCTTATTAAGAAATTACTAATTATTAAAATTAATGATTTTTAAAATTTCAATTTAACTTAATGAGAGAAATTTTTGCAGATGAATATTCCACCAATTCAGCAAGTCGGTGGAATGGGAATGGGCCAAATGGCCCCAAGTGGAAATCCTCAGCTGGCTCAACCTCAACAACAGGCACAACAACAAGGACAACAACAACCGCAAGAAAAATTGGATAATATTTCAAAAGTCAAATCACTCGTTGGACCATTGAGGGAGGCATTGTCACTTACCCTGAAAACTGCGACTCAAACATTACAGCAAAATAGTCTGGTCGATGTTGGATCCACAAAAGGAATTGATCCACCAGATCATCGATTTAATAAGAACATGGAGGACTTTTATTCAATTTGTGATCAAATTGAATTACATTTGAAAACATCTATTGAATGTATGTCACAACATTCAAGTTCAATTCGATATTTACCAATTCCAGTGATGCCAACGAGAACCGAAGCTGTCACACCACAGGAAGGAACTGCATTAACATATCCACAATTTTTAATGACAGTACAAAATCAGGTGCAATTTAGTCGAGACGTTCATAATACCATGATGAAAGTAGGTAATGCTCTTTCGAATACTGACACGTAAATTAATTTAGAATTTCAGAATTTTATTTATTTGAAAAATAATAGAGAATTTAAAAAATTAGAATTTTCTTTTCATTTTTAAAAACAACAAAAATTGCTCCATTCTCAATCAATAATTTTTGATTTCATTAATTTCAAAAAAAAAATAATAATTTTTACCTTTTCACTATTTCGAGCTGAAAAATTCTGAAATTTATCAAATTAATATAAGTACTTAATTTATACAATAATTTTCGAAAAAATAAAATACAATCAACCTTTATACATTTTATTTGAAAACAAGTTTACAAATTACTTACAAACATCCTTCCATTTCATATTTTACAAGAAAATGCTTTTCTCTAATAGTAAAAAAAAAAAAAAATCCTCCAGTCTTTCACTGTTATTTCTATTATTTTTATATATATAATTGTGATGGACAATATTTTTTTTTTGAATTAACTATTGAGCATCTTGACTTAACAAAGAAAGTTGCTCGAGAAATTGTTTCGCGTTAGTTAATGTTGTCGATCCGTAAATAATTTTTTTATTCATTCCACCACTTGTTTTTTGTTTCACGTAATCCATGAGATTTTGATATTCAATATAATTACCACCGCCAACGACAAAAACAATTGCTTCGTGAAATTCTGTTTTTGTCTTTGGCGGTTGATCGACAGTTTTCACTTGTTTTGGATCTAAATAATAATATTCACTTGTTTGCGTTGTTTGTTTCATTTCAATTAATTCATCGACGATTCTTGTAAATGGTAAATTGTGTTTTTTCACCACTAGATTCTTGACGCCCTCCATGACAAATGAGGATCCTTGGTTCATCAATTTCGAGAACATACTCACAGTTTTTGTACCGCCACCCTCATAATTATTCTGATAACCGGATATCTTCATGAAATTCCTCCATCTTCGAATATAAATCAATGGATTCAAATCACAACCGGCATTTGTCAAAGCAGCCTCGAATTTGTTGTAGTCCAAGTCGGAAATATTGGTGAGCAGGTAATAAATAATAAATAATCTTAATTTATCTTCCGGTTGGCCACATTCGCTATCGTTGATAATATCAAGAATTCCCGAGTCGAGTGTTTGTTTACTCATGATTTTCTCCTCGATTTCAAAATATGTGTCGAGTCTTCGTAATTTAATGGCATTTAAAATTCCAGTTGCTATTGATGTATGCATGTCAATTAAACGTTTCAATTCCATGAGTTGTGGAAGTGAATTCACTGCGTTTGTGAGACGAGCCGTGTTATTTGATATGAAAAGACCCTCGGCTTCGGCTTCATCATCGGCACCCATTGAACTCTTGAGATCCTTGACCTCGTGCTCAAAAACACGATATTGCTCCAATTCCTCTTGAATTGCTTCCGCGACTCTTGGAAAAGGACTTCCTTTATGTTGCGACCAAAAACGATCCGAACTGTTTAATTCACAAATTCGTGGCTTAGAACGAGCACTACCCGCTGGCGATCTTCCCGTACTTTCCTCAATAACAAGACGATTTAACGACAATTCAAGGACATCATGAGCCAATGCTTGATACGTCCACGTGTGATGGAATGGTGTCGCGATATCACTATTTCTATCCAAAACAATTAATAAAGGCCTCTGAAAACTCATTGGCTCGGATTTGAAACCTTCCGATTGAAAAAGACTATTTCTCGAATTCCAAACATTTTCACGTAACTTTTTATCAAGTTTCTTTGACACCATCTCGGCGGCATTGCCCTTTGGACAACGAATTATTGGAACAGTGCCGAGTGTCACGAAAACAGAGAATAAACCATCGACAATTGTATCAATGATAAGTTCCATTTCCGTATCCTTGATTTCACCGCGATTTAATGCATGATATGAAATACTATCACTGTTTTGATGTCGTAATACAAAGAAATCTTCCTCGAGAGTTATAAAATTTAGATATTGATCAAATATCTTGTGAATATTTGCAACAGCACCACATTGTACAGCCGCGAGTGCTAAATCTTCCATTTTTTGTCGCGTTATTGGCGATATAAAATTTAAATGATAAATATCGTAAAGACCATTTTGGAGATCTTGACCAATTCGACCTAAATTTTCATCAGACGGTGCACAAAAATATATTGCCGGAACTTCGGGAATTGGTTCACGATCCGAATGTAATTGCATGTGTAATGTTATACCAAGTTCTCGAAGTTCCTTCACTGATAATAATGGTGAAATAATATCCTGTCCCACACGATCGTAAATTAAAACTTTCCAAATTGGCACGTCATTTTTATTGTCTTGTCCATTTAAATTCAACATTTGCTTCAGGGCATTTATCTGCTTTTCCCGTATTGTTGACATTTTTTTACAGGAAATTGGTAAAACTAACTGTTAATCAATATTTCACTTTGATATTGTTTTTTTTCTTTCAACCAAAAATGACAGATGTTTTTTAGGTTAAAAGTGCACCGTTTTGACATTTCCACGTCTTCAATGAAGTAAAGTTCATTTCACAGTTTTGAGAAAACATTCAGGCTGTTTTTCATTGAATATACATAAAGTCGATATCACAATGCGGACAATTTGCAAGTCACGTGAGATATTTGGCGGTATTTTTTCGAATCGATTTTTGAAAATTCAAATTCCTCTCTCCCCCTTTGAAATTCGATAAAGTAAATTATAAATTGATTTTTGTTATATTTGCCAATTTTGATTATTAGTTCTAGATTTTACTAACCAAACGAAAACAATTGATTTCGATGAAACCTGAGGATTTTCGGAATCTTTGAATTTTAATCATTATTTTAATATTTTAATTCGAAACAATTGTTTTTTACATTTTTGCAAATTTATTTCCTTTTGATGATATGATAAATATGTAACAATTTCTGAAATAATAATTGTGAATCAGTTTTTTTTAGGGTTATAAATTCACGTCATTTACCAAAAAAAAAATCTGGTTTTTATAATTTAGGAAAAATTCATGTTTACATAATTTGTATAAAATATTTAAGATTTTGTGTAACAATTTGATTTCTCGAGATTCCCACCTGACCTGTCAGGTGACCATTTCCAGTTTATATCCCTTAACGCGCAGGACCACCTCTGTTTACCATATTTGGTAAACAGAGGTATATGGCAGCCCTCTCTCCATTTAATGTAAACCTACGCGTCTTTATTTATCTCTGTGATTTAAACAATTTTTTGACAAATTGAAAATTTTTTTTCAACAAATTACAAGACACTGATAAATATTTTAATTATCCAGGTGAATGAAACGAGAATTATTCAAAAGGAAGTATCAATTTGGAAATGATGGACTGGATTTTTCTAGCGGAGGGCAAATGGTGGGAGGAAAAGTGGTAACACGGTGAAGCGAGCACGTAGGTCAAGTTACTCAGTTCACTCAGTTGACGGGGAGCGCTCTCGCGCGCATTATTGTCCCGTTTACTCTATAGATGATCGATCACGTGGTGAAAATACCTGTGCATGGTTCTCGTTATATTTGATAATAGGAGAGCCGAAAGTTTTTGGAATAAATGTGCGCGCGTCCGTAATGGACAACCCCAGCGGCGGAAGTTACAGCATGGGAATGATGGATACGGAGATGTACGGACGACCGTCAACTTCACAGCTCGCAACATCACAAATGATGTCTGACGCCGCGACGCCCGGCGTCGGTGTTCAACGTGGTGTTAAACGATGCTACGACGACGGTAACGTACGACATTCGCAAATGATGCAGGTGCCAGAAAATTTGGATGAATCGTTCACAAATTTGGGACAACCAAAAAAATCGCCACCCTCGAATGGCAAAAAGACGAAAGGAAGGGTCAAGATCAAGATGGAATACATTGACAATAAACTGAGGAGGTACACCACCTTCTCCAAGAGGAAAACCGGCATTATGAAGAAGGTTTGTAAATATTGGTTCTTAAAAAGAATTTTCTTGATCTGTTTGCAAAATACGTGGAAAAAAAACAAAGTTGAAAGGAAAACATAACCTCAAAAAAGAAAAAAAAAGATGTTCGAATAATCGTGATTGTTGTTCTCTCACGGATTTTGTGAAACTTGATTTGTGTTTCATTGACCGGTTTTTAAGCACCTGTGTGATTCAGAAGTCACCCTGGGAGAACAACGTGGGTGGTGAAAGTGAAACAGTGAAATTGCCGTGCGTTCGTTCACTTGAGAGGAGCGCTAAGTTCCACTGTCGCATTAAACTGGCATTAACAAACTGCATGTTGAAATCTGATTTGTGTATGTGTCATGGCACTGGTGAATGTGATACACAGAGTTTCGAATTTTTGAGGTTGGGCTCTATATAGGCTTTTTATGCGTGGGAGGTTCCGTGATTATACAGTTTGACCTTCAAGAGAAACATAACCTAACTTTCTCGCCACTGTCCTGCAATTGTTGCTGTCATTTCATGCTTAGTTTTCTCCTATTCGATTATTTTTTTCCATGTTATTTGACACATTACTTTCTGTTTCAATGACAGTTCTTCGGAAATTGTAATTTTCAGAGAAAATTTTCAATCTGTCAAAAAATTTTTTTCCAACACTCGTATACTTGTCTATCAAAATTCTTGCAAGATTTAATCCGATTAATTTAATAACGAACAGAATTTTTGTTTGTTAATTTTCTTGTTAGAGGGCAAAATTAACTTTATGAAGGCAAAAAGACAAGATGTCAACAAAGTTGAACGTTTGCCAACTAAACCATCCGGCAATGTTTCCAAGGAAATGTGAAATTCTAACCGCAGCTTAAATACCCAATTACTGCGAATTTGGCGACTATAAACGCATCTAAAATTTATGTCTTTTTGTCGACTTTGTAAAGCAGCTTAATTTGTATTTAAATCCCAAAGAGACTTGAAATCGAAAGAGTCATTAATTGATGACTTTAACTGATGTCTCTCACTTAAATCAAAATCTTGAATTAAATGTTAATTTATTGAAAAATTGTAATGGAGTGAAAAAAAAATTTTTTGAATGGAACTTTTGAGTCCTTTGACAAGGAATTAAAATACTTGGAAATATTTTTTTCTTTACTTTTCAATTGCCGGCTCCAGTGGGAATCACTTGTCAGATAAATTTAAAGGCGGGTCGCTGGCCCTAAAAATAAAATCTACAGCTGTCTCTAGTCTAATAGCGTTTAAACGGTGCTCATCCACTTTAACACTTCTCGTTGTGATTTTCATTACTGAAAAATCATTCGAGTGAAGAATTGAAAAAAAAAGAAAAGAAAAAAAAACGAGCAGAGGGAAAAAAATTCGCCGGCTTCCAAAACCTGTTTTTATTCCCTCTTTGCATATCTGTGAACATGATCTAACCTAAATCTCAACTCAAGAACTGACTCCAGGTCGAATCGCGACTCTACTTTTTTAATTCTTTATAATTAAAGGGCAATTCAATGTGAAAAAAATGACTCTTAGCTTTCACTTCACTTATCGAATTCAAAAAAATTACCGTTCGCAAATTTTTAACACCCGCCTTAATTTCTTAATATAGTGTCATTTTTTTTCCGTCACAAAAAGAAACATAAAAGCTTGATAAAAAATTCTAAAAAAAATTTAAGAATGAAATTTTTCTATGTAGTTTAATTTTAATCATTGACATTATATTTTATTTGTTTTTTCATTTTATTTCTGTTACCAAATTAATGTAAATTTCGAAACTTGAATTTGTAATTTTGGAAAAAAAATATTAGAATTTTGTTTTTCGTGAAAGAAAAAAATTTTTTTTAAGAGCAATTAAATTTTTGTAAAATTGCGTTTACGCATGTGAGATTATTATGGTTTATTGCCTCATTACTTATGCACGTATGTCCCGCATTCTTGGTTAACTATTATATTCTGCATCTAATTGCGAGTAATGAAACAAAAAATTAAGCACATGTAAAGTTGTTGGCAAATAGAGCACACTGTGTCTCGGTTTAAATCATATTAAGAATTAAAGGCTACTGTTTTTCTCTCTCTCTCTTTTTTTAATTATGTTTTTATTTTTTTTTGGGGGGTAAGCAAGCGAGAGAAAAAAATTAATGTCCCCCTTAAAAATAATTATCTGATAAAATGGAAAATTCGTTTTTGTTTATAATATGTAATTGGGATTTTTATTCATGTTTATTTTATCTATTGACAATATTTAAATGTTGGATGGAAACATATATTTTTATAGATAAATATCTAGGACAAAAGTAGAATTTCATTGCGCTTCCTAATAATCTTTAAGAGAAAAAGGTTATTTTATATATTGTGAGATCTGTTTCTAAAATTCAAATCTGTCGTTAAACAGAAAAGAAACTTGCTTTATTAGAAAATTTTCCATAGACACGACATTTTTTATCGCTTCTATCTGCCCACCTATAGAATTAAATTAGATATTATGCAATGTCAGTTACTTCCCTCAACTGTCCATGAATGATGATTTTAAAAAATTATGATTCACGATGACGAAAGTCTAATACCCCCACGCAGTGAAATTTTCTACCTATTTTTCAGGTAAAGAAAAATAATTTTTTTTTATCTCTTTAGGAGAAAAAATTCACAAAATCTCGACGATTATAATATAATCTTTTTTAGAAAAGAAATCTTTTAATCGATTTATTTTATTTTTTTCTGTAGATGAAAAATTATTATAAACTTGAAGTAATTTTAATTATAATATTCATTAATATTGAGTCACATATATATCAAGAAGGAATGGGTTTAAATTTTTGTGTTTTATTTTGCTGAAGATCATTTATCAAAAATATTGATTGAACTCACCACGCGAATAGAACATTAATAATAATCTTTAAATGATTAGATTTTATAAGAGTATAGCGAAAGTTAAAGTTAATTGTGAAATTATATTTTTAATGATATAACTGTATATTATATAGTATTTATGTATACGATTCTATATATATAACACGTCTTGTTAAATGACGGAAAATAATTTTTAGAAGCATGAAATTGCCATTTATATCTCATTCCTTCGATAGCCATAAAATCGACTAATAAACCAGCATCTAATTAGCAGATTGACGAGATAACTGAGGCAAAACATTATAGTTTGTTACCGGTCGTGTTACATTAATTACCTTCTGATCTTTATAACACTATTTCGGAATTGACAACATTGTTGATCACGAAGGAAAAATAAAAATCTAGTCCATATGTGAAAAATTATTCCAGATTTTACTATGAATTAATTTGAAAAATATTCTTATTGATATATTTTTTTATTGAATTATTATTGAATAATTAGAAAAATAATCTATTGACTAAAATCAAAATTGATTAGTTAATTATTCAGTATATTAAGTTATTAATTGGTGAATTAATAAATTATTAATTGTGAATTAATAAATTATTAAGTTAATTAATAAATTATTAGGTTAATTAATAAATTATTTCGTTAATTAGTAAATTATTGAGTTAATTAATAAATTAATTTACTCATTAGTAAATTAATCAGAAAATTAATTTATTGATTGACGAAAAAGTAAATCGATTGGTTGATTAATTAGTCAATTTATTAACTGGCGAATTAGTAAATTAATTAGTTTAATTAATCTGTAAATTAATTCATTAATTAGCGAATAATTAAATTTATTAGTTGTAATTTTGTCTAGTTTTTTCATTGTAATGCGTGAAAATTGTTGCTTTTTCATTTGTTTTTGACTTTGAATATTGTTATCACACTTTTATCACATAAAAGACCAGTAGCGAGTCTAGTATCATAGTTTGCATTACTTAATTCGAAAGTAGTTTGCTTAGTTAGAATTAAAAATTATTTGCAACAGGCTTATTATAAATTGCAATTTTTATAAAAAAGAAAAATTATTTTTTTCTTTCAGAATTATTTCGATTGATTATGTAAATTAAAGTTGTTTACAAATTCTTGTCAATTACTATTTATTTTGATGGATATTTTTCGATTTTTTTCACTTGAAAAATATATATATTCTTTATAATTTACAAGTTTAGATAAACTAAAAAAATTTACTACAAATTTTTAAGTAAAATTTTTTAGTTTAGATAATGAAGATTTTTAGGTAATTTTTAAAAAAACTTTTTGCCGTTTTATTATTGTTTCTATATGTCGAAGTTTGGTTTGTTTTCCTTATTCGGAATATATATCATTTATTTGTCCCCGTTTTAATGTTTTAATCTTGAAAAATGTAATAAAAATTTTGTTATACTTATATTAAAGTATTTTTAAACATTTAAAGTCGTGCGAGGTTTATCGGCGATTAATCAGTATTTTCTACACTTACACTTACACTTAAGTTTTATCAGATTATTTCAAGTGATTAAGATTTTAGTGACTTTAACGCTTGGCAACTGATGTAATGATAAAGTCAGTTCTACTTAGTACTTAGGAGAAAGATAATTACAATAATTGCAATGTAAACGCAGCCATTCAGTCTTCAAATATATGCTTATTATTTTTCTTGCCAATCTCATTTCAACATTCTCGTTTATTGTTCATTAAACATTTTCCCCGATGAACAAATAAAATCAAATTTCGACTTTTTTTGAATTTTATTAAAAAAAAAAATATTTTTCAAGTATTTTATTTTTTCTAAAAAAAAAATACTGATAAAATATTCTCAAAGAGGGTAAAAAAGCATTTTTAGAATAAAAACTATGTATAATTATAGAAATTTAATATATCTAAATGGAAGGAAATGGTAAAATAAAATTCCATTTACGAGGGATATTTTTAAACTTAGAGACAGCTGTTCAGTAACAAAATCCATTGGTGGATGCTTTCTCTAATACCAACGGACGTTGTCTAAATTAGGCACCCCATGTTTACAATTCAGTATTTTAGACCCACGAAAGCTCACTAATTGAATCAGCTGATATATTCGTTTCAACTTGTGATTTTTATAAAACTAAAATTGATCAGAAAAATATTATATTTTTAAGAATTAAGAAAAATGGAAAAATATTTGCAAAAGAAATTAATTATTGACTTTTATTATTTGAAAAATGAAAATTAATTAATTAAATTAATAATTAATAATTAATTAAATGTATTTTGTATAAATATTAATTTTGATGAAATTCATTGCAGGCGTACGAGCTTTCAACGCTAACTGGAACCCAGGTGATGCTGTTGGTTGCAAGTGAAACTGGCCACGTTTATACGTTTGCAACGCGAAAACTTCAGCCAATGATAACGAGCGAGGCAGGAAAGGCATTGATACAAACGTGTCTCAATAGTCCAGATCCACCGCCATCGGGTTCATCGGGCGATCAACGAATGTCAGCGACTGGATTTGAGGAAACGGAACTGACGTACAACATCGCCGACGAGGAGCAGAAAGTAAGACAACTGGTGTATGGCTCACCACACGGGGGCGGCTTGCACGCCGGTTACGCGACGGCCGGCGGACCGCCAGGTTCACAGCACGCGCCACCCCCGCACGCGCAACATGCCCAGCACGCGCATCTCATTGCGCATGCGCATGCTGGTTCACCAAGCTCGCACTTGGTACCTTGCTCGAGTCCTGGTCCCATGCTCGCCGGTGGACCCTATCAACAATCATGTCCCTCTCCCCTGCCGCCGCCACACGCGAGTTACCATCCGCATATGTCGCATTCACACCCCCAGCGGTAGTAAAGGCTTCCTCTTCTTCTTCTTCTTCTTATTCAATCACCTTCTCCATTTACTCTCAATTAACTCCTCAAGATTGCAAAAAAAAAAAAGATTCTTGTTTGAGAAAAAGTTTCTAAAATTCCAAATAATCAAATAAATATTTATTTGTATCAAACAAATATTTACTTGACTTCGCAATTAATAGAATTTAATATAATAGAAAAAAAATTCATTAAATTAACGAATCTTTTTCTCAATTGATTGGAAACGATCGATGAGAGTATTATGGGTTTGGGAGGGAATTTAGTAATCGAGAGCTAGTCGAGGCAGTTTCTTGAGATCTTGGACGCAAGGCCGGACTTGAACTTATTTTCCCCAGTAGAAGCTTGGACTTTTCGTCCTCCCGATCCATTGGTTCACTCTCTCTCTTGTCGTTAGTATTTCTGGGCAATTAAGGGGAGTCCGATGACCAAGCCTTAATTGGCTCTCTCCGCGTTTTGTACCGCTTTGACAAACTTGCAATGAGTCGATATATATACCCGGTTTACTCGTCGGCGTGCTCGGGATAATTATTTATTTAACCAATATAAGAACGTCACGTGGTGCGTTTTATACTCGGGGAATCAGGCGCGTAGGATCTTCCATGGTTAAGTGGATCGCACCATGATTCGATTTTTATTTTAGTAGAGAAAGGAATGATGAAAGCAGTTTACAAAGTTTTCCCTTTTTTTTTTTAATTTTCTTATTTTGTTGTCGATGAATTTTTTTTTTTATTTCGATTTCTTTTTATTTATTTTTTTTCTTTTGAAAAAAGACAGTTTTTATCGATTAATTTCACTTCTCTATTGTTTTTTTTGTCTCGTTTTTCTTTTTCTTTATTCATAGAAATAGGAAATTAATGCTTTTTTAAATTTATTTGAGAGGTGCGCGAATATTTTCTAAAAATTCCAATAGTTGAAATTTGATCGATTTTTTTAATTAACCAAAGTCCTCATTTAACGGAATTTCTATTTAACTGAATTTTTACTTTACCGAATTCTTAGTAAAAGAATTAAAGACGACATTTTTACAATTAATTTTTAATGAAGTGAATTGTCAATTAACAGAATTTTAAAATAGAATTTGGATAAATTTTTGCTAAGTAAATCTGTTAATTGTAAATTCTATCAAATTATAATTCGATTAATATAAAATTTCTGTTAAATAAAAATATGGATTTAATATAAATTCGATCAACCAAAAATTTCATTAGATATTCTTTTATAAATAAAAATTCGTAATTGTAGAATTTGTCGAACAAAATTTTGAACAATTAGAAATTCTGTTAAATAAAAATTCTATTTATTGAAAAATCGATTAAATAGAAATTTTTAAAAATGAAATTTCGCTATAATAAAAATTCTACGGTGTTAAAAATCCATTTAACACCCAATTTTACTTTTAAATATCCAAATTGGAATTAATTGATTGGAATTTCATTTAATCAGTTTTAGAAAATACTCACGCATTTTTCATTTTCAGTATAAATTAAATTTTTCAAATAATTATTTATTTAATTAATTAAAAATCTACTCGAAAATTCGTAGCAACTGTTTTCTTTTGAAGCTCGCACGACTTAGACGTTCAGTCCAAAGAGCTACTGTTTTTATCCACACGTGTGTTTCGAAATTGACGACAAATTTCTAACAAATTTTTTTTATTATTTATTTCGGAAAATTTTTTACAATAAAAAAAAAGTAAATAAAAATACATAACGCGAATGAATGTTCAATTAAAAATTGTGCGATAAATTATAGTTTTAGTAACTCATGTGATGATTTACTTGTACAGTTGAGTATTTTGTTTTTATTATTATTATTTTTTTTAATTATTATTATTATTACGTAATTTAATTCGTATTTATTAAAATCGTTATTTTTCGTGCGTACTGTCATGACACGATAAAAAGGCGTTTTTCTTCTTCTTCTTTAAAGAATCACTCGTTGATGTACAAAAAAAGGCCGATTAGGAGGCATATAAAAAGAAAATTATTGTATAAAGTAACGCGTGTAGTTAGAGACTTTTTTTCCCCCCTCAAAATCGTGACAATCTAGATTAGTTGATCCCCGTTTCTATTTTCTCGGGAGTCGTGATCATTTATAGAAAAGAGATTTTTTCTCACGAGAAAAATGCGTTATTTTGAGAAAAAAAATTTCAATTGAATTTTTTTTATCCTTTTTTTTATTGAGCAATTTATTTATCTCAAATAAATTTTCTAATAATCAAAATACATGAGAATCAAATAGGTAAATTAGATTTATTTAATCTATAAGTATTTTATTTGAGGTGAATAAATTTGTCGAGTTTTTTTTTCGATATCTTGATGGAAAATTAGTTTTTCCGGAATAAAAGTGGCGGACTCCTTCTTCCCTGATTTAAAAAAAAAAAAATAATGGTGCGAGTTTAGGTCCATGGTGCACGCTTGGCATTGTTACATGTAGAGTTGTAAAATTTTCCATTATTTTACAGATATGAAAAAAATTTTATTTAATGAAATTTTATTTGAATTAAAAGAAAAAATAGATGTTGATTTACAATTTATAAGAATTTAGAAAAAAATTGTTATTTTGAATTTAAACAAATGTGAAAATATTTTTGCAATGAGAAAATATTTTCAGCAAATTTTTGGGGAAATTTTGCAACGCAAGTCATGCAGTATTTTGTTGTGCATCGTTTTTCTTTTTTATTTATTTTTTGTCATATTTTTTGTGCATTGTACCGTGTCGTGATGTTGTGGCATGTGTAGTGTTTGTTCATAAGACAGATCGACCCTCGATTAAAAATTAATAAAAATTAAAAGAAATTAAAATTAAAATCTTAGAATTTATCTTAATTCTTGATAACCTCACTTAACTTTTTCGATTAGAATATTACAAATAATTTTTTCATAAACGAAGTTCGAACTGTCTTTAGCTTAAGTAGATAGTACTTAAAAATTCCCTTTAATTTAATACCCGACCCTTCACGTAACAATTTATTTTTCTTTTTTTTTTTCTGTCGTGTGATACGTGCAATCCTTCAATTATTATTGTGCATGTGATGTGTTTGTCCTTTTTTTCAATTTGTATGATTTTGTAGTGTGGATAATTATTATTATTATGAAATGCTTTATAATACTCGACGAAGACGTTGTGAATTTGAGAAAAAAAAAATGGTGTGTGTTACTTTGTTGAGAGATTTGAAAGAAAATTTGGGAAACAAAAGAAAAACAAAAAAAAAGAGAAAGAGAAAAAGAAAAAGAAAAAAAAATTCATAAAGACACACTGACACGTTCCACTTACAAACAGGTGATACACAAAGATCTTCGTTTTTCCTGTTAACATGCAGAGTACAAAATGATATATATATATATAACGATATTATAGTAATGGTAATGATAATTACACGATCCACGCCCAGTATGTATCACAATTGTACATATGTACTGTAAAATACTGTGATAATATTTATATTACTTTTATATACTTTTCTTTAACAATAATACAATCGTACGATCGTTAAATTTTTGCTGAGGTTTCATTTTTATCTCTTTTGTTCTCAATTCCATCTACGAGATTAATTTATTTTTAGTTTTGATAATTTTTAAGAATTACATCGTAAAAAAAGAAACGACGAATCTTAATTAAAGTGTCAGTGTATCTCTCTGTACTTTTCAGAAGAAAAAAAAAGCAAAATTTCCTCTTCTTTGGATCGGAATTTTTTTTTTTCAAAAGGGGGAAATTTCGTTTTTTTTTTCTTTCTATTTTTTCTTATCATGGGAAAATATTATACAATTAGACGAGAAAAGCGATTAGATTTTAATTAATTAAAAATGAAACAATTCAAGATACCAGGAAAGTAGTTAAATTAATTAATATTTTTTATTTATTTGGGAAAAGAAATTTCAAAAATATTTTTTGTTCATACAATTCAAAATTTTAACAGACTGTCTGTTAAAATTTTATTTTTACATCTGAATAGACAAAAATTTACTTTTTATTTAAATTCAAAGATGCTTTTTTAAGCATTTCTTTTTTTTTTTAATTTTGGTTTATAATTTTCATGTATGTAATTTCAAATAATTGTCTTCGTGGGAAGAAAATTCCGTTTGTAATTTTTTTTTTTTGTAATTAATTTAAACACTTTCTTGGCGTTGAGTGTTATTTAACGAGAGATCAGATATCGATCAGGATTCACTTAAGCCGAGATCTTTTATTTATACATTGCCGAAGGATTTCTGTGACTCAACAAATCTCTTCTCTCGTCTAGGTGAATAAATTGACAAGTTGAGTGCAATAAGAACGTCGGCTTTGATTTTCATTTACACGTTCTTGTCGCATTCGATAAATTTTTTTACTATTCTATTTTTTTCTTTTTTTTTTTATCTCCAACATTCACCAAATCAAAATACAGCAGAGGCGATATTTTCTCTCGAGGGTTGAATTCGCAGTCTTGTCGTTGCCTATAAAAAGGAAAAAGAAAAAAAAATCATCGCATTCTTGACCTGATTGTCAACCATTTCGGTGACAGAATTTTCTTGGTAAATCGACCGCGTGTTCGACCCTGGAAATCAATTGAAAAATATAAATTGCATCACCATAAATGTAGTTGAAAATATTTGTTAAGAGCTTGTTTTTTTTATCATCCAAAGCATGCGTAGTTTATGTTAATGTTTTTTTTCTTCTTTTTTTTCTATATATATATATCCTAATTTCCTTGTGTTTGTCCTGGTAAGAACAAATTGTCTTGTGAGTTTGGGGGAAAAAAAAAATATGCAGAAGGTAGGTTGGTTACATGCTTTGTACATGTGTTTAAGAATGATTTATCGTTACTCATTTTGCGTAGGCGTATTCATCCAGTCTCAGCTTTCACTATATGTGAAAAGAAGAAGCACGTAGAAAAATTCCTCCTTATCTTTAAATTGTATTCCAGTTTCAAATTTTCCAAAAAAAAGTCTCAAAAATATTTAAACGAAATAATTCTCTAATTTGAAAAATTAGATAATTTTTTTTATTCTCGATAATAATTAATCGTAATTAAAACAATTATGATAAATTATCATTGACAAATTTTTTTTTAAATTGATCAAGTTTTGTTTATAATTATTTGACTTGAAAATAATTATAAACTTTGAAAGAAGAATTTTTCTACGTACTTTAAGCGCATCTGGTGCATGATTCTCTTTCTTTCAATTTTTTTTTTTTTTGTCTCTATTTTATTTATATATTGCACTGAGTTTAAATTAGCAGACATTGGACAAGAAAGGTCAGAAAAAAATGTCTGTGAAAATGCTTTGAAAGAGAATTATTGCAAAATGTTGTGGTCGCTGAGAAAATAAGAATTTACAATGATACTCCTCATAATGATCGCACGTGTGCGGGCATAAAGGAATGAAAAAAAAAACAGCGCTCATTTCTCTAAACGATGAGCAAACGAGACTTTTACGAAATCAAATTCTACTATTTACACAATGTCTTTTGTTAATATATTTATTTATTTAGTAATATCTCGCTATTAATGATTTGTAGGGCTCGAATTCCATTAAAGGACCGAACATAAAATACATACCTCGATTGCAAGAACGAAATAGAGAGAAAGGAGAGGAAAAAAAACGATTATTTTCCAACACCAGAAAATGTCGTTCAATCGAGGAAAAACATCATCATGCGTTAAATGAAAAATACAGAAGGTGAAATATTCGTCGAGCGAAGAAAATCGAAAAAAAACATAACCGTTCCACGTCTAAATCTGACTGAAAACTATTGGAAGTGAGAGAAAAAAAAACTCGTTTCGCTACATATTTCTCGTGTTGTATATTGCAGTGGGAATTGTCAGTCTAGTAATTTTCATCGCAGGTTTTAATGAAATAAGAGGCTAACAGGTTTTTGTCGGCTACATAAGATTTAGCAACGATTTTTCCGAGGAGAAAGACATTTTGTTTTGCAGGTAGATTTTTTAGTCTTCAAAGACTTTAATTTTGTTTTTTCTATTTATTTTCCATTTTTTTTTTAATTCTATAGTAGAGTATATTTTTTTAAAATTTAATTTCCAAAATATATTAATATACTACAGGGAAATTAAGATTCATTTTTTTTCAAATACTCACTTATAATTATTGAAATAATAAACAACTTTTTGTTTTGATAGGTTTCAATAACGATGTGCCATTAGAAGAAACAAATCGTAAATTTGAACATGAGGAGTGAATCGGCTAAAGAATATTCTTTAAAATAATTTCTTCGTACAGGTATTTTTTATTGATTCTTTTTTTTATTCATTAATTAATTGATTGAAATTTAAAAGGCAAAATGTGATTTTTAGATTAGAGATTAGCGTCTGTAAATGGTTGTGAAAATTTTTTTTTGGAATTTTTTTTCAGTCATAGATTTCTATTTTTAATCTATAATTTTGTTTTTGCCCTTTTAAATTTAAATTTATTTACGCAAATTTCTGACAATTTTTTTTAAATTTTTATGTATAAATGCCCGAGAAAAATTTATTTTTCATAAGTTAAATTTTCCTTCAGGCGTTTATGTCATTTTTAGTCTCAAACTGTTTTTGTTTATTTAGAAAATTTATTACTACAATTTAAAATTGTTAGATATCAATTTTTTAATTTAAAATTCTTGAATTTAATTTTTTCGTTTTAATTAAAATTTTTTCCAGTATAAAAAATCTTTTGTAGATCAAATATTGAAAAAATTCGCATATATATAATTTATTAATTTTCTAGTATTTGGCAAATTTTGTGTAAATTTAACTGAAAACTTGATAAAATTTAATTTCTTTAATAATTTCGACTTTTTCAAGAAGTTTTATTATTTTATTTATGACAATAGTTATGTGCAAATTATAGTAAAATTTATTCAGTCCTTGAATAATTGTCATGGACACGAATCAAATTCACTTTTTATCCTTCGCACATTTCTGATTGTCATTAAAAAATAATTTTGTAATTTTTTCTCTTTTTAAAAAAAATTTTTTTCTTGTTTTTCCTTAAAATCATTAATAAATTTACCTATTTTGCCATTAAAACTTAATTTAAATAAATTAAAATAATTTTTTCATTAATTTCACTTTATTCAGAGGCAAAATTTAGAGAAATTAAAATTAAATTAAAATTAAAATAATTTTTTCTTGAATTTCACTTTATTCAGAGAAAAAATTTGGAGAAATTAAAGTAAATTAAAATTAAAATTAATAGAAATTAAATTAAAACAACTTCGTTATTAAAACTGTAATGAGAATTCGTGGAGAAAAATTTCCTCATTAACAGAAAACGATTTGTTTGCTTTAAAAGCTTAAAAAACAGTCTCGCGATCAGACTCTTCAATCTAAATTTTAATATTTAAATAAATACAAGTTTCCTCATTATGTTAAGAAGCTTCTTAAAGCTTCACACAACTCTCTCTCTCTCTCTCTCTCTTTAAACTAATTAAAACTGACGGGAATAAATTTCAAATGCAAAATAATTGTTTCTGTCCATAAGTTGTGCGCGAGTCGTTGGGCAAAAAAATTGAAATAAAATTCTTGTTTCAGGTTATACAGGTGGAATTTTTATTTTAACATTCGCAGAGCATGTCGATTGTCGGGAGTTAACACATGCTACTGGTTTATCATCGTTGTTATCAGAATCGATAAGAAGAAGAAAAAGAGGAAGAAGAAGGAGAAGAAAAAGTGAAAGAAGGAGAAGGAGGATGAATACAGTCAAGACTGATGCGAGGGAGAAAGAAGTTGATCCAAAAATCGAAAATGTGCGTTTTCTGGGTGAGCGCACATTCGCTTCCTGGTCAGTTGGTTTTGTCTTTTATCCTCTTACCCCATTACATTGCAGGCGGGTAAGAGAAGGCGCGATAAAAAGCGGCATTCCTGACTCTTAAGTTGGACTCTATATAAGTGTCTGCCATCGCAGAACATTGCCTGTATATGGCGACAAGCAGCCTTTGACAAAGGTGACCGTATATGGAGTTGTGCTTCCACCTTCCATACACGCGTGCGTACACCTGGGTGCGTCGTCGCCGTTGCATTACCTCGTTAAGTCGTAAATCGTGCTTCGAAGCCGCGCGCAACAGAAACTGTCATTTTTTTTACCTCCTTCTCTTTCCCGCCGCCCCCTACCTCCCCCCCCAACCCCGTTTTAAAGTGCGTTCGCTCGCGCGCTCAATTCCCTTTTCTTTTCGATGGCGAGAAACTTGAGTTTGAGAAAGAGAGAGAGAGAAAGAGAGAGCTTTAATGATGCACCCAGAAGCTACCAGGCCATCATTCTCAAAAGCTCCGACCGGATATCGCAAAAGAGCGCGCCACGCAGCGCAAATGGCGGCGCGCGGCACACACCGAATGAGGAATAAAATGCCTCTTCGGTGAAATTTACGATTCAGCCTTACTCTCTCGCCAATTTTAATGACTAAAGAATTTAAACAGGCCTGTAATTTATGTTGCCGATATCATAAATAACGATCGGTTATGCAAAAAAAGAGGAACTCAAAAATTATTCATTCTTTTAAGTTAAATTTTGATGAGGGGGGGAGGGAGAGAGAAAGAAGTCTCTTGGGAAGTTTTGTGAAAAGAGACTTGCGTTTTTTATAGCTTTGCACTTTCACGTTTAACGCTTATATTTTTTTTAAAACTGTCGAAACTTTTTTCTTCTTCTTCTTCTTCTTTTTTCCAATGTTTCGATTTTATTTGCCGTCTCGTAACGTATTTTCGATTTTTCAAATTTTCCTTCTTCTGGGAGAAGAGAAGTTTTCCCTTTTCTTTAAAATTCAATTTATCGAAGTATTCGTTTTTTGAAAAATTCAATTTCTAATTATTTCTCTTTTCGATTGCTTCGTAAACCAAAATAAAAAGATTTTTCTATTGCCAGAGAATAAAATTTTCCCTTGGAATCTATTTTGAAACTTTGAAAATGGAAAATGACAATTTTATTTTTTTGCTTGAGTGAAACATAAAAATTAAGTAACTTAATAATTAAATCGTGACTGAATTTAAAAAAAAATTTAATTCTCAATTGGAGAATTACATTCCTCTTTACGTATAAAAATATTTTCTTACATTTTCTAAATCCCATTTATTAGAGTTAATTTTCATGCATATATGAGAAATGCAATTTTCAAAAGTAAATCGCTTTCAAAATAAATTTAAAAAATGAAATATGAAAATTGAAAGGGAGAATATGGGAAAATATGATATTAAACATTGGAAGAAAATAGAATTTGTCATTTTGCGGTCAAGTAATACGTCATCCGTTGAAAGTGGACAGTGATTACAAATCTAATTTTCAATCAAAAAAGGAAAACAAATTATCCACTATAAAACATTGCAATACAGAGTCAAGGCAAAAAAAGAATCACTATAGACAATTTTTTTCCTAGTTTCAAGATTGATTTTACCCGGGATCTTTCTTTTTATTTTATTGTATATTTAAAATTTTTAATTTGCATCGTAATTTAATTTTTCAATGTCATTTTTTTTAATTCACGGGGAGGCAATAAATTTGAAGGCAAAATAAATGGAAATAAATGGAAGTAAATAGAAATAAAGTAAAAACAATGTAGCGAAAAAAGAAGATGATAAAAAAGAAAAAAAAAAGCGGGAATGAAATTCTGAGTTCTGATTGCGTGAGAATCGTTATTTATCATATCGAATGGTTTCCTTCTGTGGAAATTTATACCAATAAAGTATCCCTTGAGGACAGAAGTCGAGAGGTTTGTTGGATTTGTTCTCTCTGTTCGATGCACAAATAAAAAGTACCATTATTTCATCGATGCTTTTGTGTGGCGTACACATCGTCGTCGATATTCTTTCCGATGATTCGTCTACCCACCATATCGATGGGATGGTATATAGTTGAGGAACTTCCGATGGAATTCTGGTACCATTACGGTCAACGACTCCATTTGCGAGACAGCCACTGTGTTTTTGCAACACCACCACCAGTTCGGTAAGAATCCACTTTTTGGAATCGAACTTGGTTCGAGTTCTGCTTCTCGAATTTTTTACATCCCCAGGCAATAAAATAATTGCCCTCTATCATGTGAGCAAGATGGAAAGCCGACGTACGTTTCATTTAAAAAAGGAATTTCATCTCATGACATTTCTTGAGAGAAATATTTATACTTTTTCATTTTCAATAGATATATACATACACACATGCGTGTGTGTGTGTCCCGTTAATTTGACAGGAAAAGCAATTTGCTGACTGATGGTTAAACTCCGTCTCATTAAGCGGGATTTATTGATTATTAGTTTGTGACACTTGGAAAATTCTTCTAGAGTTGAAAATTCATAAATTCATTTTAAGAATTGTGAGAAATTTATTCTTCTTAATTTCTATATTCTTGAAAAATTCCAATTCAACAAATGCTCAAATTATGAATTTTTCCCTTTTTTTCGGGGTAAAATTAAAAATCGAAATTCGAGAAAAGGAATTTTTTTTAAATATTCAAGTTTGGATACAATTTAGAATCTTGATTTGGAAATTTTTGTAAATTTCGATGATATGGAAGAAAAAAGGGGGAAGAATTGTTCTTTTTTTTTGAATCTTTAATTAATGTTCGGGACTTGAATAAAATTTTCTGTACCACAGTTTTAGGACTTCGTTTTTCTTTGGAGCAAAGATATAAAACATTGGGGCGGTATTCATTGAACTTAAGAATAGTGACTCTGATTCTTTTTTTTTTTTCTTTTGTTTTCTTTATTGTCTCCCTTTCTCGAAGGAGAATCAGCAAGGGAGCCGCGAGAGAGCTCAGAAAACTATACAGGGTGTTTGTTTTTACTTCCCTTTTCTTCTAAATTCAGTAAATAAATTGACGGAACTATTTTCTATTATTTCAGGAAAAAATTCAAAAAAAAAAAAATTCTAAAACTTCTAAAAATTCAAAAAGATGAAAAAGAATATTAAAAATTGTGTTGAACCGTTGTTTCTATTTTCTTTTCCACTGGAAAAATATTTCTTCGATTCACGAATTTTTCCGGAAAAAAAAATATTTCTTCCACTTGAAATATTTTTTTTCGACAAAAAGAGAGAGAGAGAGAGAGAAAATTTTTAATCGAAAAAAAAAGAAAATTGAAGCAAAATGAATGGAAGCAATTTCGAAATGAAGAAATGCAATCAATGATAAAAATCGGAATGTTATTTAATTTTTGGGGACGAAATCATTGGTTGTAATTTTTCAATATTAAAGCAAGTTTTCTCCACACGTTCAAATATATATATATATACAATATGTTTATGAATGCCTTCTTTGAAGCAAGTGGAATTAAAAGAGACTTCTTCCTTGGTAACGAGTTTTCTTTTTTAAGTCGACTACCCACGTTGGGTGAAAAATATATGACCAATTTGGATGTCTCATGCTGAGAATAAACACCCTGTATATGTACTAGTGTCGAGGAACTCGAACATGTACATAAAGAGAGGCGGAAGGTAGTGAATTGTATATAGTATATATATATCTGAAGCGAACCCTGTTTCTCCCACTGCTTTATATATCGAGAAAGTAGCTTTAAAAACCAATATAAGACAACGATTTCCGGTACCCGTGCGCCGCCAAAATATTTCGGTCGATTGCTTTGATGCATTTTAATTTCGATTTATCGCGAAATTTTGCGTTGAAATGATTTTTTATTTCTGACAGACAATTAATAATTTAAAGGGGAGGGGGGGATATTGTCACTTTTTAATCAAAATGTTAATTTCCTCCATTTGAGACTAATGTCATTAGATTAATTTTATTTTTTATTTACTATATCAAAATAATCTGAAAAAAAATTCTTGAGAAATTTTCTAAACTTGAATATTTAAAAAAATTGATGAATTTCGATTTATAATTTTTTTTACCTCTTTTGGAAATAAAAGGTGGATTATTATCGAAAAGCAATTAAAGAAGAGTTGGAAAAGAGAGAGAAATATTTGTGGAATGTTTTTCGATTTTGGAAAAAAAAGGGGGAATTTTTCCGGACAAGTTGATGAACGCCTTCCTGTATGAAGTTTATATTGGCTTAACATGCGTTATGACATGGTCTTGGTCTGCACGTGTTGTCTTGGTACGTTTTTTTTTTTTTTTTTTGCAGTTGGTTTACTCTGTCGATCAAAAAACTCGCGGTGAGGAGGATGAGTGACTCTCGATAGGGATCATAAACGCATAGGGACGCGTTCGACGAGATCCAAGATCGCAAAAGCCGAACCACGTGTGAATTCGTGAGAATCTTTTGTGGTCGTCGAGCTCAGGTCGAGCGGATGACCTTATAAGGAGCGAGCAAACATGCATCTCCTCCACTATGTTACACGTACAGGTATTATATATCTACGTACGCAACTTGGTCTCATTTGAACGATCGCTTCGTCGAATTAAGTTAATTTGTCCATCCAACTCTCATTATCCATTATACATATTACATCGCTCTTTTATATCTCCTGAAAACATCACAACTCGTAAACTCGATAATGATGTGCAAAAATAATTATGACAAGAAAATTTAATTATCGTATTATTCTTGTTCATAACGATCCTCCTTTTTCATTTGGGCTTTTGAATAAACAAGATCTCTTGTAAATATAGCGTTTTATGGAGGAAAAAAAAACGATACAATAGCTGATAAACGAGAGATTAAGAGGAATTTTAATTTACAAGAAGTTTGTTTGTTTAATTCGAAGTTGTTTCCTTTTTTTTATATCACAGTTCCTGTAAATTTCTTTTATAGACTGTCTTGAAATATTTGATATATTTTTCTTATCTTTCATTTGTGGAAATTAATTTTTCTCGAAAATTTCCATTTTTCTTCATTTGAAATAGAAAATTTCGATTTTTTTCTCTACATTAAAAATTGGCCCCGAATTTTCCAATTTTCTAAACCGATTCAATTTTTTTGAACATTCAATTTTTTTATTTCCAAAATTTTTGATAAATTGGAATTTAGAAAAATTAAAGATTGTCAAGAATGAAAATTTGGAAAATGGAAAATACTGGAAATTGATATTTAGAAATTCTAAATTTTCGATAAATTGGAATTTAGAAAAATTGAAGATTGTTAAGAACAAAAAATTTGCAAAATGGAAAATACTGGAAATGGAAATTTCGAAATTTCAAATTTTCGATAAATTGGAATTTAGAAGAATGAAAGATTGTCAAGAATAAAATTTCGGAAAATAGTAAATCCTGGAAATAGAAATTTCCGAAATGGAAAATACGGAAAATTGATATTTTTAAATTCTAAATTTTCAATAAATTAGAATTTAGAAAAATTGTAATCCAGGAAAATTGATGATGTGAAGAAATAGAAATTTTGAAAATGGGAAAATTCAGAATGTTTCGTATTTAGAAAATCGAAAAATGTAAAGTTGACATTGAATTTTTTTAATACTATCTCCAAAAGTGTATTTGATGGCATGATTTTGTTTTATTTTTCGTGTCATTGAAACGATTCTGCATGTTGTTGTTTTGTACTTTTGTTGCATGATTGTTGATTTTTAGTATGTCTCGAACAACCAACTCTCGTTGAATATGGTTTCTTATGCTTCTGGGTATTTCAAATCATTGGCTATATTGTGTGTATTTATTGTCGACGAGATACTTTTCAACGAAAGATGATTTATCACGTTCATATTCAATTACACCTTTATTTGTCACTTACATATTCCCCTCAACACTTCTCTGTCTCCGTTTAAGGTGTAGGGTATTAAAAGTGATTTACAGTTAGGTGCTTATCCTGTAGCATTATACAAGATCCAAACAAAATGGTTACAAATGCTTTTACGAGCTGATCAACATTTTTACAACTGCATCGCGCAATTTAAATTTACACACCAAAAAAAAAAAAATTAATACAAGTGTTTTCAAATTGGAAACATTTTCAATTCCTCCCACGCAACATCCCCCCCCCTGAAAAAAATTAAAAACTTTTTTTGATTTAATAAAAATTAAATTGAAAAATTTTTCCAAGTTTGTTTATTTTTCGCATTTGATTAGAATCTTTTTTTGCTTTATATGGTGGCTTGGATTTTTTTTTTGCACTATATAATAAGTCATTCTTTTTATTCAATAGTGTCGTAAATTCTTGATGGTTAATATAAAAGACTGTCTTGGGAAACGTAATGGAGATAATTATAAAAAGAAGCAGTACATTTTTCAAAGCATTTAGTCATTTTCTTTTCCCAGACCATCTAAAGAAGGCTTTTTTTTTTATTTGTTCTAGGAGGACACAGCTTCCCCGAGGTCGGACATCTGTGGCAACGATAGCGAAGGGGATAACGATAGTGACGTGGAATCGCCTGTGTCGAAAGACTCGAAGAACCACACAGGCAAGTTTCTCATTTATTTTATAATTTCTTAAGAGAGCATTGCAAAACCTTAAATTGTATCTACAAGTATTGTATACAATGTGCCATCCATTCTCAATTTTTTTTTTCTACTTTCGATTTTAGAAAGTTTTTTTTTTCCCTCTTCATTCCTTTCATCCCTCAATCTCTCTTTGATTAAATGCAAAATAATTTTTACTCAATAGTTACATGATGGTAAAATATTTTTTTCCTACATTTTTCAGGTACGTGGAAAGCTGATAGAAATTCAATCTCATGATTTTTGGAGGGGGAGAATTGATCTCCTGGTCGTAAATGTTTTTATGATAACTTTTAGCTCGAAATGGAAGTGATTTAAGGCGTTCGTATACTAAAAAAGAAAAAAAAATGAAATTTCCCGAGGGGGTAAAATATAAATTCCGAGAGTGAATGTTTTCTATTTTCGGTACGTGTGTGATTTGAAAAAAAAGGGCGTAACTCGCGTATATAGTCGAGTTTATACGAGGGGCCGTTAAAGTCGGCGTGGAAAATCATTAGAGTGTCAGGAGTACTTAGAATGCGAAAAGCGTGCGAGCGATGACGGGGTTGCCCGTGTAAGGGGAGTCGGTAAGGAGTCGTACGGTTCGCGATGACCAAACTAAGACGACAACTCGTTGCCTAACTGGGAAGTAGGATCCGGTCGAAAGCCGTGCTCGATGCAGGTGTACACATAAATATCGATGCTAATGTACCGAGCGGATCTCATCCGATTCGACCCGAGTATGAAAATTTGTACTTGGAAAAATGTCTAGTCCACCGTTTCCTGTTTGGTATTTCATTTCATATCGCGCATTTGCTCCAATTTTTCCAATTTCATATCGCGACTTTCTGCAAAACATTTCTATTTCTCGTAAAAATAAAAGCATCGTCAGTTCTTTTTTATTGTCTAGAAAAAGAAAATTCGAATCGAATTTTTTGAATTTTGGATGAATTACGATTTAGAAAGAGATTTCCCAGGTTTCTATTTTTCCATAATGTTTGGAAATTTTCCTCTTAATTTCAATTCCACTTTGTTGTTAATTTTTCACAAATTTTTATATTTCCCCTACTTTCTGAATTTATTATTTTGAATATTTTTGATTTTAAAAGTTTAATCTAAAGCGAATCAAAATTTAGAAAAATGGAAAATATTAACATATTAAAAAAATTTATTTGATTCAAATAATGAATTACTTGTCTATAATAAATATTTCAAATAAATATTTACTTATAACAAATAATTTTTATTTCATTCAAATAAGTTGTAAGTGAAATAATAATTTCTGTTGTATTTGAGTCAAATACCATTTAATTGACTCAAATAGAATTTATTTTATAGAAATAAATATTTATTTGATAATTGTCAAGTAATTCATTATTTGAGTCAAATAGATTTTTTTTTTAGTGTAGGAAAAATTGAAATTGGGGGGAAAAAATAGAATATTTATTGTTCGGTGTTTAGAAAACTAGAAAAAAATCATAATGAATAAATCAAAAGAATTTCAATTGAAGGAAAAGAATGAATCCAATGAAAAGTGAGGATCTTGTCAATAAATTGAATGATACTGCGTAATAATTGCAATCAAATTAAAAAAAGAGAAAAAATTTATCTATTTTCGCCTTTTCAAGAGTAATTTGATTTCAAGTGCTTACATTAACAAAGATCGATGTACTTGCATCACTGTCTCAATATAAACTAACAATAAAAATTCCAATAATAAATTATAATCGAGTGCAATAGACACTTAATCGTCAATCCTGAGCTTGTTTAGTGATGAAATGAGTATATATACAATATACATGATCATGTCCTTTCGATATCATTAATTCAATAGAACCGACAGATCATCCATCGATCTTATCTCAAAAAGACGAAAACTTTTCTTTCGACTTAAAAATGATAGATCGAAATATTAATTTCGATCAGTCAGATTAATTCTTCTTCTTCTTCTTCCTCTCAATGCACTTTCTACTCTTGAAAAAAATTACGTTTTCAATTCATCATATGGTAGATTGAACTATTTAACACGTTTACCGTGACCCTGTTCTACACACGTGTTTGTGATTTTTGTTAAAAAAAATTGCCTCACTGAAATATTTTCACGCACTCATATATATAAAAGCAGAGTCGCCGACTTGAACCAGAATTGCAAAAAAAGAAGGAATAAAAAAAAAATATCGGCTGTTTCGAATATCGTTTGGTTGTCATTACTTGGCAAAATTACAGCAGTTAATCTCCCCAACGATGAATCGATGACCGCGCGTAGAGTCGCTGGCAATTTCTGCACAAGGTTTTTTTTATGGCTCATAAAAATTAATTACGCCTCTCGCGCGTTGCAATCTTTTTAATTTGTAAGAAATAAAATGCACACTAAGTATAGACAAATTTGCGGGATATTTTAAAAAAAAATTCTCTTAATGTACGTGGATTAGAGTTGGGGGATTCAAAAGTTTCCTTATTAAATAATCATAGGTATTGATAAGGTATAATCATTGACGAGTAATTGCTTAAAGAGAGTGTTATTATTTATTACTAGTTTTGTAAATGCTGTGGGAATTCATCATTATTCCGTTTTTACTATAGACATCATATGGTCTTGAAATTTCTCAGTTCAGGGGCGACTATTATCGTTTTTAACGATTCTCGTTACTTCTTGCCTTTTGTTATTCAAATTATTTTCTCTCTCTACACTGCCTTTGAAATTTTCCAACCCTTAAATAGCGGGGAAAAATATTTTTTTGATTTATCGAATCACTGAAAGATTTCGAATTCAGTGTTTCCAAAATTCATGAGATTGAATTTCTTATATTTCGATTCCATGGAAATTTATAATATTTGATTTAAAAACATAAATAATTGCTATTCTGAATATTGTGAATATTTATTTGTATTAATTTATTTAAATTAACTATCATATGTTTGATTTGAAAATTAATAATTTTTGATAAAAAAAATTTCAGGAGGAATGCCTTCATTTTCCGCTGGTATAATGTATCAAATGCCGCAGAACGTCGTTTACTCGCCGAGTCCTGGAGTTTTGCTCAGTATCGGACAAAATGGTCAACCCGTTCAAATCTCACAAGACGGGGGTTAGTATATTATTATAAATCTTTTCCACTATTCTAGATCAAATTTTTCCCAAAATTAGAAAAATAGAAATTTATTACAATTTTAAATAGAAAATTAATAGTTGAAAAATGTTTAAAAAATTTTGCTGAAATTTTTTTTTTCCTAAGGAGAAATTTGAACAAGAATTGAAATTTTTCGAAATTATTGTTTTATATAAAATATAAGAGTTGAATGCCTAGTATATTTGTTCTCTGATGTAAGCAAATACACCACCTCATCATTTTTCAACCCACTACACTAATTCTAATATTATCTCGCTATTTTTGGTTTCAGTCTTTCACTAAAGAACGTCTCACTCAACCTATAATAGAAGAAATAACAATTTCAAAATCACGAATTATTTAATCTAAAAGCAAATTCTTTTTGCTTTTAGAAAATCTTACCTGAAACTTTATAATTTATAAAATGTTGATTATTATTGAGAATTCAATAAAAATAGAGACAAATGGTAATAAATTGAAATTGGAAAAAATAAATTGCAAGTGAATTTTAATTACAATCTTATATCACATTTAAAAAAAAGAAAATAATAAACTTTGATTTTGCAATTAATTTACTCAGAGAAATGGCAAATTAGTGTCAGTAAAAAATTTCTCTCTTCACGAATCATTTAATTTATTAACGTCATTTTCTTGCAGGGACATCATCTGTAAATTCTGCACAAGCCAATCATCCATTCATCACGATTCCTCTAAACGTAGCAATGACTGCCGCCGGACTCTCATTGCCAGTGACATCGAAAGCCATGTCTCCACCTCTCACGTGTACTTCGAATTCAGATTTACCTTCGGACCTTAGCAAGGATCGAAAATGAAGTGATATATAAGTTAAACTCATGTTATATATAAATATAATATTGTGAAAATTCACAAAGGTAAGTGCCAAACTTCATCTTTAATCCTCAGGAAGCCAACGGGATGATATTCAAGAATTCTTCCCAGATCTGTTGAGTAGAACCAAAAAAAAGGAAAAAACAAAAAAAAACAAAAACAATATCAATGGTAATTGAAAATGTTAGACATTCAATTTAAACCAACGAACGTTCTTTATAAATTGTCTTCCTGGAAAAAAGTCAGTGATTATATTATTTGACTAAGTACTTAAAAATTAGTTTGAACTAATTTAAATATATTTTATGTATATTTAAATTATTTCCTTGTGTCAATTTCTAGTTTTTTCATTTTAATTTTTTCTGAGGATCAATTTTAGGTTTTTTTTAAGTAAATAAAATTTGCTTCTCGGTTTTTCGGGTTTGGCCTTTTCTTCACTTTTTCTCGAGATTCTCTTTCTTTTTTTTTGTATGCGAATTATAAAAAGTATTATTATCACGAGGGGGCGGCAGGAAAGTAGAAGAGGCCACAATCTCGCTGCAGATCTCATATATGCTAAATACGAAACAGTTTTCCCCGAATAACTCAGAGAGTCCAAATATTTCTCTATACTACTTTGTTTCGTGTTTCTTCCTCATTCTGTTGAAAGAATTTTACCCTGTGATTTTAGCGTCGCTAAATATTACTTTGATAATTTAAAAAAAAAAACGTTAAAAATTTTAATTTAGTATTTTTTTAAAAAAAAGTTTCATTTCTTTTTCTTTTAATTTTCTATTGTCATCAAGTGAAAGAAACATTTTCTTTTTAAATTCATAAATTTAATTTCAATTTAAAAAAAATCCTGATTTTCTAAAATTATAGTTTTTCATTAAAAATAATATTCCAAAGTTAAGCATATTTCTTGATGACAGCGCAGCATATAAATAAATAAATACTAATTTAAAATTACATACAATCATTTTTTCTCCTAATTCAGTTTCATAGACTAATTTCAATTGAAAACAAAGTGGTCAAGGGTTAAAAAAAAGAATATATATTTTTTCTTATTAAAAATATTCTCGAAAATTGAAAAAAAAAGAAATATATATTTTTTTTCTTTATAGGAAGTGTTAATCATGACAGTTCCTTTTTCCTTTTTGGAAAGCAGGAACTAGTCTTGCTTTTTCTGTACGTAATCGAGGAAGAAAAAAAAAACTGCCCAAGGGAATAATCCCGTATGGCGAAAGTGCATTGACTTAAAAATAACTCCCGCTGCGCTAATTTCGGATCCAAAGCAAGATAACTTCTCTCAGCCTCTCCAAAGAGCTTTAGTAGTTATCCCGGAGAAGTCTCTGCGAGAAATATGCTTTTGCTTTTCTAAACTCTGCTCCAAATTATAGAAATAAGAAGGAAGTTCGCAAAACGTTTTCAAAAAATTCCCTTCAAAGGAGTATGAATTTTTAAAAGACAAATTAATCTTTTTTTTTTTTTTGCAAATTTCTACCAAAAGAATAAAAATCCTTCGGGAGTATTTTGTTTCCAATAAAAACGATTGACTCGATAGAAAGCTGAAGCTTTTTTTTTGAGAAATAGAAGACAATGGATATTTTAATACATTATTAAAAGATAAGAAACTTTCTATTTTGGAGGAGAGTCTAAATAAGCAAGGATCGATTTGTAAATTATGTTTTATTCTACATTCGAGTTGTTTTTTTTTCTAGTAAATAAGATTTCTAGTCGAAAGAATTGTTAACGTGCAATCGCTTAGGCGAAAAAGTATATTTTTAGAGAAGAGCACAAGATAATATTATTATATTTTATATAAAAATATATATATTATATTTTGCATCTTGTGACATACACTGCGGCCTTTCGCAAATGGGGGTCACAAGAAAATTATTAAAAAAAAATTTTTTAGACACAAAAAATGTCCTTAGTCATCAACTAGATTATCATCAACCCTTTCAAAAATACTTTTTTCACTAATATTTTTATGACGATAGTCTAATATTCATTTTTTTTTATAAATAAAAGAATTATCGTTTTTTTTATCATTACTATTTAACGTATATTTTCTTTAAAAATAAACAAACAATTTTAATGTAATTTTTTTTACATTATTCAATGTTTTATAAATTATAGATTTAAAGGAGAATCATCTACGAGTTTCTGACAAATTTAAAATTCTAATAATTGTAAGAACTTGTAGAAAGATATTTGTTGTGAATTAAAAGAAAAAATTTTGTAAACTTAATTTTTTTGCTACCAATTTTCCATGTTTTTTAAAAATTTAATTTAATTGTTAATGTTAATTTATAGCATCAATTGTTGTTGGATGATTTTTCTTTAAAAAAAAAAAAAGAAAAAAAATGCTTTTTGTAATATTTAGTCATGTAGGGAATCGTTTAGAGAAATTTGATATTTTTGAGAGTGAAATGACAAATAAAATTATATTTTAAAGTCGAACCCCGGCGAGAGGCTGTTTTGTAAACTAACTTTGTAACATTTTTTGATAAAAATAAGGGCGTGTTATGCGAATATGCAAAGCAGATCAATCGCTATAGTATTTGTTCTTTCTCGTTAATTAATTATAATTAAAATCAATACGTAATCAATTTCAGTTTTGTAAATTTTGAATATAAAAAAAAATACATACAAAAATAGATTATGAAAGTTTGAAAATAAAAAAAAAAGAAAAAAAAAATATTAACATAACGGGGTTTGCACTTATTAAGTAATTGGCTACAATTATTATAATAGCCATAAATATTATTTTATTATGCGAGCGTTTAGTCGTAAATAATATTACCATGGCTTTTTACGTTCAAAGTTATTAAATTAAAAGCTATAATAATATCGGTTTAGATTCTTCTTTAACACTTTTACATCGATACATTATTTTCATCCCTTATTTTCAAATTACATATTTTAGAATATCTAATTAGTTTACACATTTCTGTTCAAGTTGAAATTTTTTAAATAAAAAAATACATAAAGGTATATCTTTTTAAAATATTTTCTACGCAAGAAAAAGGATTTTTATATTATTAATTGTTAAACATTTTTTTAAATTAGGTATATAGATATTATTTAAAAAGTACCGCAAAAAATTACTATTATTGATCTTATCTATTGCTATTATTGATATCTTCTGATATCTAACCAAGTTTTATGTAATTTTATTTATTTATTTTTTTTTTTAATAACTTTTTACTCTAAATTTTAATTTAATTTTAATTTTATCCCGAACTCTTCTTTGTTTTCTTGTTAATATTCTTTTCAAAAACTTCGATTGCAATAAAATGAAAGCACGAAAATTTAAAATTGGCGCGCAAATTTTAAATTTTACACAATGCACATTCGCGCATGTGTATTCAAGTTTAGGATACCCTAACCTCTTCCTGTTCTCCTGTTAACTTTCGTCTCTGAAACATCAATTTTAATAGCCATTTTAACCTTAAAAATTGCTGTTTTTGAAGCGAATGGAAACAGGAGAACATGAGGAGGTTAAGGAAATCTCAAGATTGTGGGACCGCCCACTTTCAATGTTTTTTGCAAATAAAATAAAGCAGAAGAATTTAATAATAAAAAATTATGCTTAAATTAATTAATTTATTTATTAATCAACAATTTGAAACAATTTGATATTAATTTTCAACTAATTTCAAGTTTTTATAGTAATTAAAGAAAATTATTTTAATACGCATGCGCAAAAAATAAAATTTCCTTTCTTTTATAGCTATTTAGCCAATCAAATTGTTACGCAATTGAAAAAAAATTAACAGGAGAACAGAAAAAGGTTAGGGTATTTTGAAGATTCTATTACCGCCATTTTCTAAACGTTTACAATATTTAAAAATGAGATATTAAATAAAAATAATAAAAAATAATATGCTGTTATTTATTTTTAATTACCCATAAACAATTTAAAATTAAATATTTATTTTATTTCAAGTTTTTTAAATAATTAAAAGGGCAACTTTATTGCGCATGCACAAATTAAAAATTTCCATTAATGATTATTAAAAGATAATGTGCGCATGCGCAAGGAAGTTTAGAGTATACCACAACCTCTTCCTGTTCTCCTATTAGTTTTCCTAGCAAAAGACATTATTTTTCTTACTTTTAGCCACCAAAATTGATATGATTTTCGAACAAATATGATCAGGAGAACATGAAGAGGTTAAGGTGTTTCAAATTATTGCGCATGCGCGAAATAAATTTTTGTATTTCGAAAAAAGGTCCATAATTAAGTACGATTTTTGGACATATCATAACAGGAGAACATGAAGAAGTTAGGGTATTTGAAAATTTTCTATTAAAGTAGCAGAAAATTTTAATGTGCGCATGCGCGCAAGAAAATTTTAAATACCACAACCTCTTCCTGTTCTCCTATTGGTTTTCGTGGTAAAACATTATTTTTCTTGCTTTTAGCTACCAAAATAAATACGATTTTCGATCAAATATGATCAGGAGAACATGAAGAGGTTGAGGTGTGTGAAATTAATAT
>JUFY01022894.1:0-11177 GCA_001855655.1 Leptopilina clavipes | reverse complement strand
GAATTGTTAGTCATGATCTATACTTGAGATTAGAAGCATAGTCGAGTGGTCATTCAGATGACAAATGTATTCTTAATAAAGTTATTAATTATTATCAAAGTTGACGCCTTTTAATTTGGTATTGGGAATCAACCAATATTAGTAATTACATTACCAAAATTCCCACAGCGTCCCAATTAACTTACAAGAGTGAGAGTGACAAAGCAATTGCCTATTTCTCTTATTCTTGTAAGTTACCATAGAAACCATTTTCAATTAACAAATATAACCAAAAATTTTACCGCCTTTTGGTACCTTTCAGCGTTTAGCAAGAAGACTAGAGACAGGAGGATCAACTCGCCTGTTTGCTCATAGAGAGAAGTGGAGTAGATTATGACAGTACGTTTAGGCGTATTACCCCGAGGCGCATTGGTCTTCTGCGCATACCAACACATGCTTAGCTGTATAAACCGTATCTGTGTTCTGTGAGGTAGGGTTAGTCTTGTTGTTTTGATTTGTTTGAAAATAAAATGCCGCAAAAACGACTCTGCTGTGTAGATAATTGCACAAGTGGAAATAAAAACAGTAAAGAAAATTATCGTCATCTTTACAAGATTCCGGAAGATGAGGTCCGTATATATTAAGATATAAATATGTTATTAAGAAGGTTAAGAAGATTTAATCCATTTGATATAACCTCAATCTCAGAATTACATTTCAAGACCTTTAATAAAATAACAATTAAAATTAATTTAATTAAATATTGAACAATATAGTTGTAAAGCTTTAAAAAATAAATATTTTGAGTTTGTTTTGTTTTGCATGGTCTTACAGCTGTTGCAGATTGAACACAAATAGATCACGTATAGTTAAGCATGTGTTGGTATGCGCAGAAGACTAGTGCGCCTCGGGGTAGTACGCCTAACCGTACTGTTATAATCTGTTCCATCGCTGACGCTTGAGTTGGTCCTCCTGTCTCTAGTCTTCTTGAAATGACAAATAGTGGAATTAGCCACTTATCAAATCTGAAGATTCTGGATCCAGAGGTTGCGCAGAACTGAGAATTTCCCGAGTAAATGTCTCTACTTTGTAAGTACATTTTCAACGCTTACTATGTAATTTACTGTGATTGATTTGAACGCCTCCTGGTGGGAAATCAGTGCAACGTTGTGAATAGAATCAAATGGAATCGAAAGATTGAATTACAAGAAGACTAGAGACAGGAGTTGTTGCAGGTAAATTTTTAAATACGCCCCTGCGGCCAAATTGCATATTTTTTATGTCAACTGCCCAACTTTGCTTTGGATAATTGGTAAATGGCCACTCCACCATTTTTCTATAGTAAATGTTCGGCAGGGCTGGGAAGGTATGGAAAAATTCCTACGATATAGTGAAATCCTAAGGATTTTTCCATACCTTCCCAGCCCTGCCGAACATTTACTATAGCAAAATGGTGGAAATGACAAATGGTCGAATTGGTCACTTACCACTTCTAAAATCCTCGAGCAAGGTTGAGTAGTTGCCAAAAAATTGAAATTTACTATTTTCTTGTCAACTGCCCAACCTTGCTACATGAAATTTTCAACTATCCGTTAGGCTGTGTCCACAATAGGCTCTTTTTATGTCCTTACGTCGAACATAACATAAAAATACAAACAAATCTATGACGTCTATTATATTTTTATGTTATGTTCGACGTAAGGACATAAAAAGAGCCTATTGTGGACATAGCCTTAATTGTCCAATTCCTCCATTTGTCATTTTTACCATTTTTCTATAGTAAATGTTCGACAGGGCTGAGAAGGTATGGAAAAATCCCTACGATATAGTGAAATCCTGAGGATTTTTTCATACCTTCCCAGCCCTGCTGAACATTTACTATAGAAAAATGGTGAAATTGTCCACTTACCCCCAGACCAAACAGGCATAATTTAAGGCCTATGCACAATAAATTCGCGAATATCAAGCATGAGATAGTGAAGGACAGAAATATATCTCTATCCTTTTCTATCTCATGCCGCATGCGTTAGTGAACGTCTTTCTCACAAGAATTTATTGTTCATAGGCCTTAAAATTATGCCTGTTCTTAATTACTGCAACAGATTTTTTGTACCCCCCCCCCCTACCTCTGTCTCTGTCTTCTTGAATTGAAGTTCCGGACGCGCAGATGACAATAGAGATTTTTTTTAATATCTTTTTCAACAATTCGATAATATGTGTATAATACGTTGGACCTAAAAATCTAGACACTGGAATTTGTTATAATTTTAGACCCAAGGTAGACAGGCGTATGGAGCACAACTGTCGTAATTATGAACAAAAGGAAGCGAGTGCCTGCCTTTTTGTCAGTGCTGTTTGGATAATGACTCCACAAAAGAGGTTCTTCTGCCTTGGACTTGAACGCCAGTTCCACTTGGTTGATGTGGCGATTGTGTTTGCGATTGCTTCTTGTCGGAACCTGCCGCCAAATAGGAGAAGACACACAGGACTGAATAGCAGATTTGATCTGCCTGAAATTATCAGAAATGGAAAAAAAAATTACAAATTAAATTAAATAAGAGACAATTTTTTCCTTTTTTGGAATTCTACTAAGGGTTTCCTAATTGGATTTAATGATTTTTATTTGTGTGAAATTTTGATCTGTTGAGAAAAACAAAACATATTTTTAAAAATCTTATCTATGATCATGTTTTGTGATTCACAAAGGGTCACAGAAATAATATTAATTTTCATTGCACAGGATTAATTAAAATTAAAAAAAATTTTTTTTTTATGAAATTCTCGGGTTTTAAATTTTATTATTCTTATTATTAAATAGTTTTTGTCGAATTTTTTGCATGGAGAAGAAAGTTTAGTTTTCACTTTTCGCTTTGAAAGCACAAACATATTATATAGAATTAAAAATATATTTATGTTAAAATTTCAATTATAAATAGAAGAAAATGTTTCCATTTGTCTTTTTGAGAAGTTTTTTCCAGAAACAGAGATAGAGTATTAGTTAAAAAATATGTGGAAAAAATTATTATTTATTGATAAATATTATCAATAAAATAAAAGAAACAAATAACTTTTTGTGTAGAAAGTCAGAACTGTAAAATGTATCATTTTAAAATTACATACAAGAGATATGACATAAAGAGAAATAGACCTCGTTATCGGGAAAGTTTGTCACAAAAAATGTATAAAAATTAATAGATTGAGAATTTATATAGAAGAATAAAATCAATCATAGTGATAAATATAATGAATGCTGAAATGAAATGAAAGAAAAAGAAACCTACAAATAAAGGAGCTTTATGCATCGTTGTTCTCGGCGGTTGCAACGAATTTCCCATCTGCTGAAAGTTGCTCAGCAAGGGCAACAGAGAAAACTCTGTGCATGCAGCGAATTGCCTCGCTGGCCTGCTCATGCAAAAATAATAAATAATAATTTAACTAACATAATATGTGCTTTCAATAAACGATTAAACTTCAATCGTTGCAAAAAATTACAGTCTTTTTTTATATCACGGGGCACAACCGGTGTGATATATACTTTAAAAAACGATTTTTTGGACAGTTTTCTACATATGCGTTTAAAAGCTAAAATTTTAAGTTCCTAAATTCCCTAAAATCTTTTTATAGACGCAGTCACACTGATAGTGCCCCTTAAATATTTTTAACGGATTGAAATTCAACAATACTCACCATTTGAGACTTATATTTACGTTGAATTACTTGTCTAGTTTTAGGATCTGAAAAAGAAAATTTTATTTATGATAAAATTTCCAATTTTACTGTGCACAGCGCCACTTGCAGTTCAGTTATAAACTACTTCTTATGGTTACCGACGGACGATTCATAAAAACGTAGTTCAAATCAATTCCGCAAATGGCGCATTTTGCGATGATGCTTTACACTCTAACGGGAAAGTTATTTTCACGACATTGTGAGCGAAATGGATCAAATGAATCAAATTTTAGGTTAATATTTCAATAGTAATTAGGCGCGCAACAGTAATGTATAAATACTCACTGAATTCTTCCAAAACGAAGATCCCACCCTTCTGAGTAAAGCACTTGCGGATATGATCGAGTCTTACAAAAAACTGAAAATAACACAAAGGGAATTAATCCCGACAGGAAAATGTGAGTTTGAGCAAATAGAAAAATGTGGTAGTGACCAATAGCTAAAGATTATTTTTAACCATGCATTTTTCATGTCTCAATTATCTACAAGTGTTATATATATAAAGAAATATCTACAAAATCTCAAAAGAAACTATAAAACTCGTGTGCAAGATAAATATCGTCGCCATAATCGCTGTCATATTGAACCTTATTTTAAAATTCAAAAAGCTAAGAGTGTTCCTTACTTTATCAGACATTTGTCATTGTGATTTATTTACCTTTATAGATATGTGACGCTCCACGGTAAAAGGGACCTAACGTGGCAACGAATCATAGGTTATGTTTATAGGAAAGTTTTTTAGATTCATTTTTAATTACCTGAAGTCCAAAACAGTTTTTATTAATTATTTAGTTATTTAGAATATAAAATAGTTAATAAAAATAGTTTTTGACTTCAAATAATTAAAAATGAATCTAAAAAACTTTCCTATAAACATAAACTATAATTCGTTGCCACGTTAGGTCCCTTTCACATTGGAGCGTCACATATATATAGATTTTAGGTTATTGATTAAAAAAAAGAATATCCATAACAACCAACACGCTACTCTGGTTTAAATCATAGAAAAATCAAAAAAAATTTCTGGACTAGGAGTTCACAAGTGATTGGGATTTTAATTGCTTCTCATAAAATAGCATCTCCTTTTCTATATGGATACTGAATTATTTGATGATCCAAATAGAAAATGATAAATTATTATTGGCCCCAATGATTCTTGAAAATCGGGTATACATTTGGAAAACGTTTGTAGTAAATATTTAGTAGCGATAATGCTACTTCGTTGCATTAATAAAATATACTAAAAATACATTTAGAAAATGTCACGTAATTGACAAAATCAATTCCTGCATCGAATTGTAACTGATATTAAATTAAACTTCAGTGAAACTTACACGTTTTTTAAAATAATTTTTAATCAAAACTTATTTTAATTTCTAGTTAACAGATTCCACTTGTTAATTCAAATAACATTTTATATTTTTTACAGGAACGTCAACCAAATGACAAAAGGATGAAGGGATTGAAAACCTACATTATCAAGGAGGCAAATTAGACAAAACGGAATCTGCAGTGTCCACTAGGCAAAGGGATCGAAAATTGACACGAAGTTGCACAAAGGATCGAGAGGAATGCACCTTTAGTCGCCTCTTACGACACGCGGTGTTACGGATGGCCTATTCTAGTCCCGGAGCCATCACGGGCAAGTGTTTCCAATAAGGAGACTTTCGCAGAGTTCATCAAATAAAATTATATTTTTGTTTATATCGAGTCTATTTAAATTTAGTATTTGTGAATTCTGCAGATTGGGAAAATCATTTACTGCGTGTCTTTTATATTAAACTACTTACTCGAATGAATCAATTGAGAAATTTTAGTCTTGAAGCATAAAGATTGGATTTTTTGTTGCCCAATCAGGAAGAAAGTACATATGTCAAATCTTAAAGACTCTCTTTTACACAGGGTGAAAAAATTATTCAACTGAACCGAGAAACATTTTAATATAATTGAAAAACAATAAATTGAAAATATCAGTAACATATCGATGCAGGAATCTGAAAACAAAATTGACCAGTAACTTTAATGAAATAATTTTCTTAAATACGAAGAAATAGTCAGTACAACATTGAAAAGAGAGAGAAATGAAAGAAAGAGAGAAAGACAAATTGAATTAAAAGTCGACGAATAAGGAGCACCTTATTGACAAAGAAATCATGCAAGGCTAAGTAACAGGCTCCTGATTACTATATATACTAGTATAAAAAAAGAAGTCATGCGACGTTAAAGCAAGAGCAGCAAATCCTTTTTTTTTTTGTTCATGAGCAATAGTGTAGCAGTGACAGGCAACTCTGGAGATGGCCTCTAAAACTCGTATATTAAATCGTCAATTGCTCAGCGCTGATATAAATTGCTAAGTATATATGTGCATTTTTAATCATATATCTAAAAATTCAGCAAATGGAACGGAGTTCCTCGTAACAAAATGATGCACAGTTGCAGTTCAACTAGAAGTAAACAGTATTCAATGCGGTAATATTTTTTGTTCTGTGTATTATGCACCATGAAAAATTTCAAGTGTCTATCATCGTTTTGTGAAATAGAAAACGCATTAATTCTTATTCAAAAATTCCAATTATTCACCTACACATGTTCGAAAACTGTCGTACAAATTAAAAAAAAGCGTAACCAACAATGCAAACGTTGTTTACGCTTTTTTAAATTTGTACTACAGAAAAGACTCAAGCAGGAGAATAATTTTCCAAAATTGAAAGAATTAATCACGTTCTTGCATATAATATGTTAATTTAGCTTAGTATTGAATGTAGGAATAGATAAATTTGATCAATGTTTTTGTGTATAATGTGCACTAGTTTCGAAACTAGAGAGTAATCACATGCTCTCAAAATTGTCGAATACTGTGGTATGTATAAGTAAAGATTTTTTTTTTAGCGCAATTCTTAATTTTTGGAAAAAAATGTGTCTTTTGTTTCAAATGCAAATTTTGACCTTGAAACCAAAGAACTACTTGTTAAAATATTATTTTTCTTCATTGGAACTCCATTCTTGCTTGAAATCTAATTTTGGAAGCATATATCATAAAAATTGTATAGAGAAACAAAATTTGTATCCCTGAAAAATTTATAATCTATAATTTACATAAGTCTAAAATAGGAAGATAATAAAAGATTTCAAAAATTATTTCATGTAAAAAATTAAGAATTGCAAAAATTTGAATATAGTTATTTGGTGGTGCTGTGGTTTCATAGGTGATTATAATATAGTATTATTATAAAGAAAAAACTGAAGAGTAAGGCACTACAAGTGTCACTACACGTTTTTAGTGCTAGGGGGGCACACACTCTTTAAAATTTTTCAACGGCCGCACTCCGAAATTCGATTAACAAAAAGAAAACTTAATTTCTAATAACGAAAAATTCTTTCTGAAACAAAAGCTCGCTACGAGAACGATTCGCGAATTCTCTACTAGTCATTCCGCCTCCTAAAGTACCAACAATTATATAATAATTTTTTCAGACATTTATTTTTAGTGGGAAAAATTAAACTTTTTATCGAACCATGACAAAAACAAATTTAGGATAAATAATTAGAATATTACCATAAAATTTAATTATTATAATTATAAAAATATTAAGTTTATATAAAGTTTATTTATAATTAGTGTTTGTGAATGATTAAAATTCGGGAAATCATTTAGTCTTTTATATTAAATTACCTACTCGAATAGATCAAATATGAATTTTTAATTTCATAACTGAAATAATTATTACAGATAAAAGAAAGTAAAAAAAATTGTTTGGCATTTCATACTTGTTAATTTGTTAAGTTACCCAACAAAAAAAAAAGTTGAGTTGGTACTTGAGTTGACTGAACGACACAAAAATTTTTAACATGTAATCTATATAAATGAAAAATCACAACTAACACCAATCAATGGTAGGAAAACAGTGAGGTGGACAGAGCAGATCAACTAATTCAAATGCATCAAATTGAGAATGTAGTAATATATAATAGTGGTATATATATATAGTAGTATATATAATGAAACAGTAATGATATAAGATAGTATAGGAACGATATATACGGCTAAGAGTAAACGTTCTGTTAAGAAAAGAAAAGATAAATAAGCATTTCCGGAACACGGCCAACATTAAATAATAATATCATATAGTCAATACTGAATTTATAACAAACAGTGAGTCGTTGTAAAATAGTACCTCGAAATCCTGTTTGCCCAGCCAGGGCAATGTCGACGAACCGGACAAGAAACAGAAAACAGAAAAACACAAAATTAACGATCTAGAAATTAACGAGAGGCTGCAATTGCGATCTACAGCCAAAACTATTTATCATAAGACATACCTAAATTAGCACTATTACAAATCATCATCATCATCAACATTATGTTTATTAACAGCATTATTGTTATTAACGTCTCATTTACAACTTATTGGCGAATCGGAATTTGATTATTCCGATTCGCTAGAGATTTTAACCATTGTCATCACCATTGTCAATTTCGACAATATATATTGTTTATTATCCATTGTTTATAGATCATTGTAAATATTTTTGTCATCATCTTATAGTAAAAACGAGAAATAAAATTAGTGAAGCCAGCAAACGAACTGACTTTAAAAAATCGTTACAAGTAAATACGGATCAATTTTTAAAATTTAGTCAAAGTCTGATAAGTTTCAAATGTAAAAATCTTAAATGAAGATCACAAATATTTTTTCAAGTACAGATCTGGAAAGGCAGATTAACTCTAGATATATTTCTCGATATATAAACTAAAAAAACCAAATTTTTTTTGACACAATACGGCGGATAGGTTGCTCAAAATTAAATTAAAAAATAAATTTTAAAAACTGGTCATTTGTGGATCTACAGTTTTTGTACGAATTACTACTATGAATTTCATTTTTCTTAATTTTCAATTGTTATTGACAGTCAATAACAGCTCAGAATTTCTCCTAAAAACCTTTTTAGGACCTTGAATGCACCTTTGCTTTAAAATAAAAGGAAACATTTATACATTTAAATCCCTTGTTCTATCTCGTAGTTGCTTGTACTTTAAATTTTATATCTCGTTTTTACTCTGATATAATGATATGATAATTAAAAATCATTATTACAATTTCAGGAATAATTATTAATGTCACCGGGGCGATTTTTTTTCATTACTATATGATTAGCATTTAGTAGGATAGTTATTAGAATATTTATTGTCATGGCCAATTTGTACTTATTCCTAAAGTATATATCTCTCTAGGTGCTTTCATTGTTCAAGGACCATCTCAAAAGTTCCCCAGATTGAGAAAAGTTTATTTATCCGAGCACCACGAAAGAGAGCGGGAAATGATAACACCAGCAGTACTGCGGGAACAACGAGAATAAAAAATAATTAAACATTTATAAATATATGACAGACTGCATCTCACCGGTGAATAAACTTTCCTCATACATGACCACGACAAATATAATATATATATGTATATATAAATCTTTATAGATTCAGAGAAATATATATATATGTAATATAGCATCCAACATTCAATACAAATTATATATAATATATATTAGAAGAGGGTTCTAAAATTTTATTTATGTAAGCATAAATAATAATTATTAATTATATATTATTGTTATTAAAAATAATTCAGAATTATTTATAAATTGCGTGAAAGTGAAAAAATGTAGCAGAATTTTTTCGGACGAACTAAGAAATTAAAATTGTCCAAGTAGAAAATATTTTTCGAATGTTATGAATATTTCAATGCAAAAGTGTATGAAATATTGGTGCATTTAAAAAACTGACTCAATGTTTAAAAATACTGTACAGTACTGTTTTAAAATCACGTTTCTTATACTCTCTCTGCGTCGAGTTGACAATTAGAGAGATTGAGCATTGCGCCACTTGTAAGTTTCGTATGAACTACTTCTTATGGTTACCGACGGTCGATACATAAAACGTAGTTCATGCTAACACCGCAAATGGCGCTATGCACAGCACTTTTCACTGTCAATACGAGACAGAGAGCGAATAGTTACACTTTGTATTGTAATATTCCAAATCTTTCAGGAAATATTATTTATTAGCAGATTCTTAAATTAAAAAATTGACAAATCTAATATTAAAAAATAAAATAATTAAAAAATTTTTCTCTTTTTTAAATTTACAAAAACTTATTATTTGTAGTCATTATGTATTAAAATATCTATATTTTAAAACCCTTATACAATATCAATAAAATAAGAGAAAGATGAGAAAAAAATATATTTAAAAATGTTTCTCCGTTATTCTCCATTGTGATATACATATATAAAGAGAGAGAGAGAGAGAGAGAGAGCCAAAAATATATATAAAAATATAATATGAATACTGATTATAGGGATTATATAAGAAATATATAATATATGTGTGATAAATTCGATATAGACAGATAAAAGAGAGACTGCAGCTGCACATCAAGTTTCATGCAAAAAACATTGAATAATAAACGCTCAAAATTAAACGTACCTAAAAAAAAAGAAAAAAAAATCCCCATAAAAAAGAATTAAAATATTTAAAAAATAATTTATTAAAATTTTGAGAATTGAGAACCAGAACCATAAACATGGAAAAATATATATATATATTAAAATAATAAATGCAGAATAATTAACATTTTGTTTATATTGTAAATTCTGAAAGAAAAGTTAGGCGCTAATTTTTTATGGCTTTCTAGAGATTTTCTATTATAAAAGGTTTACAGAGAAATGAAAATTTATCACAAATTAATAAGAAACAATCTCGTGGGATTTAAAGAAAAAATAGGAAAGAATATTTTTCTATCTAGATATAATTATTTGGAATTTTTGTCTATTTACTACAACTACTTTTTTCTCCTTTTTTTCTTCTTCCCCTTCCCTTTTTTCTAGCATTATGATCTTTCTTTGTGTATCTGTTTTGTAATTTTCAAGTTTTGGCTTTAATTTTGACTTTTTTAATACCATAATACATACTGTGAAAATTAAGACATTTTTATTTTAGGTGTTTTTGAAAATATTTTTGTTTTAAGAAAAATTTAAAAAAAAATAAAATTTCGAAAAATTGTTTCATGTTTTAGATGTCAAAGAATCAGTAACAAAACTGGAAAAAATACATACAGATACAAATTTAAGCAGATCGTGGTGGCTAGCAGTGGGAAATAATATTGAGTGGTCCTTGCATCAATGCAATCAACGAAAAACACAGAGAGAAAATTTAATAATAATCGAAAAAAAAGATGGATAGTATAAAAAATATTAGAGGATTGACATCCGGCTGCTTCTTTAATTTTCGCCCTTTTCTTGGTCCAATTATTGAAAAAAAAAAATTATGCATCATTTTTATTCTTGAAAACTTTTTAGCCAACTACAAAAGGAGACAAATGAATCATATAATCTGCTGTCCAAAGTAAAAACCTAGTAAGTCGCATTTGCCATAAGAGCGAAAGTCGAATAACAAAGCTAAGGGACGCTCGCCC
>JUFY01022891.1:0-16063 GCA_001855655.1 Leptopilina clavipes | reverse complement strand
CTGAAAAAAAATTTATTTGATTCAAATAATGAATTGACTATTATCAAATAAATATTTACTGGAACCAAATAATTTTTATTTGAGTCAATTCAATTTGATTCAAATATAAAAATTATTATTTCACTTACAACTTATTTGATTGAAATAAAAATTATTTGGTTCCAGTAAATATTTATTTGATAATAGTCAAGTAAATCATTATTTGAATCAAATAAATTTTTTTTTCAGTGTTAATTAATTAATTTTTTTTTTTTTGCTTTTTGAAATGCAAGGTGATTATTAATGTAGTTCAGTGGTTGATAGTTACATCACTGGAGAAATTATATAGCAATTATATAGCTTTCGCCTCGTAATGATTTTTACTGCTGGTATCAAAATAATTGTAATTTACCGTCCGTCTGACTAAAACTATCTTTTACTACTTGTGTCAATAGTAATTCACTTTCCATCTGACTTTACTTTTCGACTGATTGGAATTTTTTTCCACTATTGATCCCAAAATGACAGTAAATTTTATAAATTTATAAATTTTCCGTTATTTCAATGAATTTATAAAATATTCTTTTTAAAATAGAAAATATCTCTTTTAAATAATTCCAATATTCCGGATCAATGTTTGACAATATTTCACTTGAAAATTGATTCTCATTTTTAGTAATAACGTTTAAAGTTTAAAATATATATTCGGGTCAGAAAAAATTTTCCCAGATTGAAAATAATCCATTCAATGTAAAAATAATGGATAACATTTGAAGTAAAATCAATGTATAGTCGTAAATTTGACATAAAATAAAAATAAGAATCGTTTAGCGAATGAATATGCGTGTTTCGCTCTAGCTCTCGAAGAGCAATGTTACGTCGTAGATAAACAGAAAATGTTCCTGTGAATGGCCCATTCAAGAGAGTGCGGTTCAGAAATAAGATTACACTATCAAACATTATTTGGGGTTTAAAATTTCCATTCCAGTGTCGTTCCTTCAGGTTCAAAAGAACTAAACAAGTAAAAGTTACTCTCTAAATTGGAATTAGTGAAATTTTTTAACTAATTTGATTGACTCGCATCTTTTACTTATTTTTGTTATTCATTTACTTTTTCTCGGACAATTTTCTATATACACTGATTCCTGATAAATCTCTCTCTCTCTCTCTGTGATCATTTGAATCGTGCATGCCAGGATGCACGATCGAGTGTGAGTTATAGCTTTATGGCGAGATCGTAATTCGTCGAATCATTTGCTTGGATTCGCGCCAAACTCGTCCCTTGCGGTGGTCGTACCGCAGAAATAAATTATACCGAGTCGCTTTTATATCGCTGTCATTTCTTCAGAGTTTTTATTTTTCACGCCGTGCATGCATAAGCTGATTATGCAAGTTGAATGGACTTGCTCCTGCGATACATTCCTAGGAAAAATGAATTATTTTTATTTCTTTTCAACAATATAGAACGCTCCATAGTTATATACCAGCACTGTTACTCTCGAGACAAATGTTTTTACATTCATATAAATATGACTTTCGCGTCGAAATAATATATTCACGGGTGAAAATATATATATAGTAGATAATTTTTATTTTTGAAAACGCTATAATGGTCCCTTGAGAAAAACTCTCAACATTACCCGGGCACTGTCTAATTAAAAGGCGAAATATTACATTTTTATTTAAGAGTTAATTCAACATTCTCGTTTTACAAAGAAATATTATGTGCAAGAAAGTTGAAGGAAAAAAAAACGTTTTTACATTATAGAAATTTTTAATTACTTTTCATATACATTTTTTTACTGTTTTGATAAGAAAAAAATTACTGTGAAAAATTCTACAAGTGGAGAAGAAAAAATTGAAGCATATTGGCTTACAAAGAGAAAGAGGAATGTTCGCAATATTTCAGTATAAAATTTTTTGAGAAGAGTCAATGATACACTGGGGAAAGAAATTCATTTGATTCAAAGTTGACTAGTTAATATTTAATTGCGTCAAATAATAATTAAAAGATCAATGAAAGTTCTTCAATTATTTGCATTAAATATTTGTTTTGCAACAAAAATTATTTCTTTGGTTAATATTTGATGTAAATAAAAATTGATTTCAAAGTGGTGGGGGTAAGATAACTTTTCCATATTTGTCAATCGGATTTTTTTTAATTAAATCTAGATGTTTGCAATTGTTTATGGAGAATCGCAGTGAATGTAATTCAATTTGCAGTTGGGGTAATAATTTTGATTTGCTTGTTGGTACTTGTTCTCGCGTAATGCATGTTAATTGCCGTTTATATATTCTCGTGACATTCTGACAAAATCCTGTTCTCTTCCACTGCGGCGCGTTTTCGTAAAGCTCCAAGAGCTGTATCATTGTTTTAGTCTCGTTAAACTTAGTTCTTCCTTCTCTTCTCGTTAGAGGTGTGTTTCGCTTAGTTCCGTTCTAATTTTTCTCAAGAGTTCAACAATCAGAACTCTTTATTTTTCTTTCCAATTCTCCCTCATTCGGAGATACACATTTGTTCTTGGAAACAATGGAATCAGTTTGAATCCACTTTTTATTGTTTCCTCCCTTTCCTATATCAAGCACCTCACCTCCACTTTCATCCAGCATTAAATAATTACAATCCTCTCTGTAAAATAATTTTTTTTAAATTTATTTTTCCATACATTTATTTATATTCCGAAATTTTAATTATTAATTACATTTTAATTTTTAGTTTTTTTTTTCACGAGAGAGAATTGTTTTCTCAGAAGGAAAGAAAGAAACATGTAATAAGGTCAGTGTAGAAAAAAAAGAAAAACTCGAAAAAGTTTTTCCCTGATTTAGCAATTTCCAATAATCTCTTTTTATTTCTACAATAAAGCAAGATTTATGAGATGAGAAGGATTTTATGTACTAAAAATCCTTTAAGGCTGGGATAAGAGCTGCGAAAATTTATTGCGAGTGACAGTTTTTCTGAACTCATGCTCTCTAAACGTGAATCAATCATTTATCGAGGTGAAAATTTTTTCAAAACATTAATCTCCTACTAGAGGGAGATTATTTTTGTTTTTAATAATACGGGGTGTGAAACAGTTTTTTAAATGATTGTAAAGAAATTTCTTTTTTTCTTCTGCTGGGAAAATTGTTCCTCCCGTAAAAAATCGACATTTCAAATTGATATGCAATGCGTGTTTAATGTAATGCAAAAGAATTTTATCGAAGTTATTCTTTGTAGTTTAAAAACCAGTCTACCGGTTTTCCATTTTCTCGTTTTCCATGTTGAAACTCTTGCATTATCCCTTAACGTTAACATAATATTGCGTGAGATATCTCAGGTGTCCAATAAAAATGTTACTGTTTTTCTTGAACTTGAATGGAACAAGAAAAAAAAACTCTTATTCTCCTGTCATTATTTTCACTTTGTCTTTCTTTATTTTTCCTTCTTCTCTATATCTCTTCATAAATTTAAATTCCAAGTTTCCTTACACGAAATACTTTCGATTCTTTTCAAATATGCCGATTGTCTTCGACTGGCAGATAAAAGAAATCAATGAGATTATATTCAACGCGAAGCAGGTGCAAAATTGACGGTAAAAATTTTCAAGATACGGAGGATTTTGTGTTGAAACTCTTTTCGAGATGGAATTCCTTGATACTTTCAATAACGACTTTACGATCACTTTCAAAGCGAAACATTTCTTTGATAAACCAGACACTTTTATCCACGATATTGTTTTTTAACTCGGAACAATATTTTTTCTAGGGATGTGGTTTTTTCTTTTCTTTTCTTTTTTATTTTTATTGGCAAAAAATGTGGAATTATTGATGAAAAAAATTTCTTTTATCATAGCCAAAGTGAAATATTAGTTGTTCAATTTGCAATTTATATTCGCGAGTAGCGATTACTCTGTTTCATTTTCTTTATTATTATACTTCTCTGAAATGAAAATATAATTTGTATTATTTAAATCTTTTTCTTTCCATTTCGATATTTAATTAGTTGTGTATTTTTATTGTAGTTTCATCTTTTATTTGTCTCTTATTCATTTTTTATTTTTATTATTTTTCGTTATATTTTGATCGCTTGTTTATTGAATAGGGAGGTAAATAGAAGATAAGGGGGAAATAACATTGAGAAAGGAGGAGAAGGTAAAAACAAGGGAACATTAAATGTTTACAAATTGTGCGTGTGTATTGAAGTTGGCGATAACGATAATTACTTCTCGTTGAGAAAGTGATGGTTTGCGAAAAGTCATTAACTTAATTAATATTGACTCTAGGAGGACATGAGTGTCTCAATGACTGTCTCTCGTTTCCCTTAAAATGAGTGTTCTACCAAGCCGGATATAAGGTGTCGAGAGTAAACAGTTCTGTTCACGGAAATGAACCTTTACTCTCGTTATTGTACTCACTTCATAAACTGTCTCGTAAAATGCTCCACGTATAATACACACCTGAATCTCTCGTTTATTGAACATATGTGTGTGCGGTTATGTGTCGATAGTAACGAACACTAAAACTTCCTCGTGTTCTGAATTTCCTCTCTCGTAACTCTGCTTGGCAAAAAAAAACAGAGAGAAAAAGATGACGAAAAAGAGGAAGAAGAAAAATAGGTCGTCACTTTTCAAATACCTATAGTGTCAATTTTTTTCTTTTTAATTCCATGTCTGATTGTTGACTACTCAGAAAAAGTAATTTTTTAAATAAATTAAAATTATATTTATTTTAAGGGAATCTTTGAATCATTTGGATCAGTGAAGAAATGATGAAATAAAAAGAAAATGAGTGAAGAAAGAAAGGAAAATGAGTGAAGAAAAAAAGAAAAATTAGTGTAGAAAGAAAGTAAAGAGTGAAGAAAGAAACAAACAATGAGTGAAGAAAGAAATAAATAAGGAAAAAGTGAAGAAATAGAGAAAAAAGAGTGAAGAAAGAAAGAAATAATGAGTGAAGAAAGAAAGAAAGTAAATAATGAAGAAATACACAAAAAGAGTGAAGAAAGAAAGAATCAATGAGTGAAGAAAGGAAGAAAAAGAGTAAATAGAGAAAAAGAGTGAAGAAAGGAAGAAACAATGGGTGAAGAAAGAAAGGAAAAGAGTAAAGAGTGAAGAAAGAAAGAAAGTAAATAGTGAAGAAAGGAAGAATCAATGAGTGAAGAAAGAAAGAAATAATGAGTGAAGAAAGAAAGAAAGTAAATAGTGAAGAAAGGAAGAAACAATGAGTGAAGAAAGAAAGAAATAATGAGTGAAGAAAGAAAGAAAGTAAATAGTGAAGAAATACACAAAAAGAGTAAAGAAAGAAAGAATCAATAAGTGAAGAAAGGAACGAAAAGAGTAAATAGTGAAGAAATAGAGAAAAAGCGTGAAGAATGGAAGAAACAATGAGTGAAGAAAGAAAGGAAAAGAGTAAAGAGTGAAGAAATAGAGAAAAAGAGTGAAGAAAGAAAGAAACAATGAGTGAAGAAAGAAAGGATAAAAGTAAATGAAGCAAAAGTGTATAAAACAAAATTGGACAGTCATCAATGTTTTGTGAATATTTTCTATATGAAAAACTAAAGGTGAAATCTCATTGAAAGCGCATATATATATGGACTTTATCAGAAAGTAACGTTGGAAAAAAGTCAAATGTGTGGAGGCAAGAAGTGAGAGGGCGAGGAGCTCAACGAACTTTCCCGTCTCTTCAGTGGTAAAATACGTAACGTTTTATTACGAGGTGGCACGTAGACGGGTCTAGTGGGTGGTGTTTGAAGGGGGTTGCATGAAGTGGAGAAGGGACGTTTGTAAAATACACTTTCGCAGAGTTGCAGCATGCGAAGCCATCGTCCATTTTATGCATTCGAAATGCCTTTGAACTGGTAAAATATCGAGCGACTTTGCGTATATTCACTATTGGGATACGATGCCGTTTACACAAACTTGCATACCTCTCTCTCTCTCTCTCTCTTTCTCTCTCTGTAGTAGAGTAAAAAACTACGATGTAATACCCACAAATCGAATTTAGGACACCGGTGGAATTCCGTTGGTACTTATCCGTGTAAAATTCCACCCATCGATTACTGTGATCACTTCTCACGTTTCATTCACAATGGATTATTCCTTTTTTCCTTGCACTTTTTATTCAAGTCATCTAGAAGCAAAAACATCATTTTTATTACCATGTAAATTTATCCATCACCAATAAATGGAAATTTTCCCTCGGCGAAATCAGAATATCTTCTGTAATGTAATTACGGAAAATAATATATGAATACTTCAAAGAGGGGAATATTTTTTCAAAAATGTATTATGAAAAAATGCATTTGAAAAATGGGGGAAAAAATTCTTTTTCGTTTTAATTTCACTAGTGGTAAAAAGTCACAGAGATTCAATTCTTCGATCCAATTCTTTTTATTCTAATTTCCCTGGTAGCTGAGAGTCTGAGTTGGACAGAATATGTTATTCTAATTTCTCCTGCGTGAGTATCAGTAGTGCAAAACAGTTTTGGTCAGACGAGTTAGTAGTGAAACAAGTTTCAGTCAGACGCAAAGTTTGCAATACCTTTTTCTATCAGTACCTGAAATCGATTTCAGTCAGAAGACAAATTATAAATATTCCAATTTCAGTAGTTCAAGTCAATCAGTTTAAACTCGAGTAATTTTTAGTACCAGTAGTATGAATAATTTACAGTCAGGCGAATAATTAATCACTGATTGTACTACTTGTAGTCAGTCAAGAAATTTACATTTCTTCCTACATTAGTAGTACAAGTAAGTTATAGTCAGACATTTGAATCTGGAAAGTCTCTCCCAAGTCTCATATTCATAAAAAAAAATTTTTTCTTTTTTCTCGAAAAAGTTGGAGTTTTTTAATTTAAAAAACTGAATCAATTACAAAGCAGAGGAGCTTTAGAATCTATCAAAGATATAGTTTTTCGATCAGTTCTCGTAGAAATTTGTCGAAGCATCTGCTTCATACTTCACCGTCAGTATCAGAAAAGTCGGATGAGTAAAACGAATTCAGGAAACGAATCGGTGGTAAGAAGATAAGTGGGAAATTCCGTCGTTTCTCAAAACGGCTTTCCACTTGTTTCCGGAGCGTATATATATATATACCCAACCTAACCCCACGGATTTCTCTCCACTACCCGGAAGTTCCTTGAATTTCTCGTGGTGGGAATCTCCTTACGTGAACGACTTTTCCTTCACACACACACACATATATATATATAGTATATGTATATAAAGGATGTACTTTTGTGTGAGTGTGCGCCCGAGCCGTCGACGTCCTCGGTATGTAAACTTACCTTCCGTGAAACGAGTCGTGGAAACTTCGAGGCGGCCAATTCGATTTTACTTTGTGTGTACCCGGCGGGTCGGAAGTTAGTCGTTTACACAATTTATGTGTACGTCTGACGCGTTTGGCTTAAAGGTTCTTTTTAAATGCACTATACCCTTTTCTTTCCGGGGTCTACAAATTCAAGGGGAAATATTGCTGATAATTTTTTTTTCTTCTTATTTCCTTGTTTTGGAAATTTTATTAAATTTTCATATTGAACCCTTTAGTATACAAAACGAGATAAATTAAATTTCGCAGTTAGTTATTATATCGATTGGGTGGTTTAATTTTCAAACAGTTGGTTCAGTTATATTTAGCTGATGATTTAATTATTATAGGTGGGTATTAGATAATTTAATTTTCCATTAAATGATTCAATATCATCATAGGTAATTTATTAGTTTTCCAGTAGGTTTGATTTTTCCATTTGATTATTTTGATCATAGTTTTCATTTAGCTATAATTGAAATTTATCGTTTCATTTAGTTCTGCGAAGTGATTTATCAATTTCGAAGAAAACTGATGTAAACTTTGAACTCTTTGTTTGTGGAATTTGTATAATTAGCATAACTTAATTCCCAAAATCGTTTACCGAGTGGAGACCCATTCGAATGTCTGCAATTTGACATAAATCACATTCTAATTTAATGACACGGTGCAATGACAACGTAATTAATAGCCTGTTGCTTCACATGTTGTGCGTTTGCAAACAGCAGTTGACACAAGTGCAACATTATTGAAGTAAATGACAAAATCCATTTTCAAGCACCTGTTTTGTGAAATTACTCAGCATTTCAAGAGGATCTCGAGTTGTAATTAAATCCGAATTAAAAGCGAAAATATACTGAATGAAGATTAAGAAACAATTTCGAATGCCAGTCTACTGCATGCGTATATTATTTAATTGAATGACTCGGTTTAAATTTTCATATTTAAAATTCAATTTGAAATTAATTTTCTCAACAAAAAGGAGGAAATTTAAAACTTGAATGGTGAAATTTTATTAAACTAGTGTATATAATTAATTTTTGTTTCTGCTTTAAGATCATGAGTTTATGGAATAACCTTAATCAAACATTGATAAGTTGCAGATATAGAGGCTCAAAATATATATATTAAGTGAGACGATTTATTAATATTGGAAGCACGAAGTCTTCCTGAGTTTCGAATATATCTCGGAATATGAGACGCGGTTGTATTTCTCCGATTAAGTTAAATGGAGAGTAAAATAGGTAGAAGCAAGCAAGTTCTGTCGATACAACTACCCCTCTATAAATTAATTATGGTCCAAGATTCTCTGTTATCAAGAACAAATTAATTTACCTTCGCATATACTACACATACATACATAAACAAGGAACGGTGGAAATCTAAATTACCGTCAAATATTTCACTCATTTGTAGAAATTCCATTCATTCTCCTTAAATGCCAATTATATCTTTTATTTTCCACTGTCAGATATTTTTTTTGTCAGTCGTTCACATGTAGAATTTTATTAACAATGAGAAACAAAATAAATAATAAGATAAAACATTTTTTAATATCATTTCAATTGATCCAATGTGATCAAAATTTTTAAAAAATTTAATGGATAAAATTTACTTATGCTATCCACAAAATTAATAATTGTTTATTTCGACTCTCCAACAACATTTTCAACAATTTTTTATCAAGCTAACAAGTTCAGAACATATTTCAATGAGATAAAAATTTTTTGATATTTCATTTGATCCAATGTGATCAAATTTTTAGTAAATTTAAGGCATAAAATTTTTTTATGCTATCCACAAAACTAATTATTGTTTATTTTAATTCTTTATCGACAATTTAAACAATTTTTTATCGAACTAACAAATTCAGAACATATTTCATTGAGATAAAAAATTTTTGATATTTTATTTGATCCAATGTGATCAAATTTTTATTAAATTTAGGGCATAAAATTTATTTATGCTATTCACAAAATTAATTATTGTTTATTTTCATTCTCCAACAACATTTTAAACAATTTTTTATCAAGCTAACAAGGTCAGTTTCTTGGTAATTTGAAAACAATCTGGATTTTTAATTTATCGAAATGAAATTTAAAAAAAATGGGTCAAAATTCACTGGAAAGATTTTGAATATGGTAAAAAATTGAATTGAAGCGATAGGTTGAACGTGAAAGTATAAATTTCGCACCTATATATATAAAAAGAAGTATGTTTGGGAAAATCAAGAAGTTAGTTGAAATCGGGTATAAATTCAAATGTATCATATCGCGTGTAAAAGGACCGTTAGTGTATCCAGATCTACATAACTCAACTGGCTCCTCCCTCTCTGTGTACTCCCTTTTCAGAAGGCGCCTTGGTCTACTCGGTTTCTATCGAAATCCACCCGGCAACATATGTATCTCAGCATGAGGTAATCATATACGTACGCTCAGTACAATGTACGAGCTGTCTCATTGCTACCTTGCACTATCCCCCACAATAAGGGTTATATAGGTAACTGAAAATCACTACTCTCTCTCCCTCGATCCAACTCAATTTTGATATCCATTTCTCATATCTATAATTTTCGCATTCAAAATGACTCAATTTTTATTATAAATTTATAACTAAATCACTTTGTTCCATATGCACTGAAAAAAATTCACTTGATTCAAATAATTATAATTATAATTATAAAATAATAATAATTCAAATAATAACTTGACCATTATCAAATAAATATTTACTTGAACCAAATAATTTTTTCTGATTAAATAAAATTTTAATTGAATTATAAGCAACAATTAACAATAATTCAATTAAAATTTAATATTATTTATTATTCTATAATTATTGTACAACAATTTCTGTATTTGAATCAAATACAATTTAATTGACTCAAATAAAATTCGATAATAGTCAAGTAATACATTATTTGAATCAAATAAATTTTCTTCTCACTGTATTCTCTAAATCTAAAAATAACTAATAACACTGAGGAAAAACTTTAGGCTTTAATTTAAAATTTGAAAGATATTTGGATAATTTTATCTGGTTTAACTTATTCTAAAAGTTATTTAATTTATTTTATAATTAATATATACAAAATATAAAATTTATTTTAGCTTAAAAATATTAATTGTTTGGATAAATTTATTTAATTCAAAAGGATACTATTCCAGTTCAAGAAAAAATATGCTTAAATACTTTATTTATAATAAAATTTGATCTGACGATAAAAAGTCAGAAAGGAAAGAAAAGCTTTCAAAAATTAATAAGAATGCAATAACAATAAGCAATCTATTCCCTCTTGAGGATAATATAGGAAAAATATCACTTGGTCCACAAATATATTTGTAATGAATTTTTAAGCGAGAGATTGTTTCAAATAGCATATAATGTAATTACTTTGAAATCGGTCGAAGCGTAAATAATAAAATAATTTCTTTCGCAGCGTATATGTTATTTTAATTGATTTAAAAGCATTCGTACATTTGCATATGGATGTATTTATGGAATTTTTCTCTATTTTGTTAAGTATTTTCAGATATAAAAGTATACGAATTTTACAACATTGAATTATTAAATTTTAATTTATCACATTTCATTGTTTCAGTACAATTAAATCGTTGATTAAATTTTATTACACGTCCAATTAAAAAGTTAAATATATTTTCGATGAATTGAAATTAATTCGTACATTTTTCCCAAAAAAAATTTAACGATTTAAAAATAATGGACGTATAGATTTTAATTTTACAGCAGGGGGAAAAAAGTGTAATGTTAAGGTTTATTATTTATTGTTCAGAACTAAAAATTTTTCTACTAATTATCAAATAATGTACGATTTTTTAATTCTCAACACTGGATTTTTTTTCTAAATTAAATGTTTCATAATTAAAAATAAATTGAGTCGAGTAGTTGTAATTTTTCTGTCGTTAGTTATGCAGAGGGAAACAATAGATTTTCTCTTAATTTGAAGCGAAATGTAATCAATTCATTTGGTAAACAAAAGTTTGCTAGATGAGTTGGATATGTTTGAGTCACGTCTCTTGTTCGACGCGCTCTCACGTGTTTCATAATGACATCACGTAGATGACCATCGTCCGCCAAAAGTCTGGACGTGACCTTGGTTCTCATAGATAGAAAAATTTTCAAATAAAAAAAAAGTCACGCTTCTACTTTTCATCTTTCGATTTGTTGTTGTAATTTTATAACTTTTCAATATTTCCCCCGTATTTTATCGAAAAATAATAATACTTGTGTCCTACGTGGAATTTTTCTATATGAAAAAAAAGGTTTTTTTTACATGTGAAAACTGATATTTATTACAATTACTGTTTTTACAATTTTGATCGAAAAAAAAAAATTATATTTCTGTAAAAGTTTTGCTGAATTTCTATTTAAATTACCATTTTCTGCGAGATTTTCTGTAAAATATGGGAAAAAATCGTGTTAAGAGTTGCGAAGAATTATCTAAATAAGAAATGTGAAATTTACTGTCGTTAATGTTTTTTATGGATAAATGTAAATTGACTTTATCTAACAAGTTTTCTTGTTTGTTCACAGGTATGTAACAACCCCATTTCTTCCTGGATGATGACATTCTTTTTTTTATGTAACGACTGCTGCGGGTGCTATTAAATGGCAAGTAAATGTCATTTTACTTTATTTCAATCTCTTATGTTGCATCGACGGCAAAAAGGTAACTTTACTTCCATAAAAGTGAAGCTCTATGGGATCGTAAATGTCACATTATGCTTGTTTCCTGCAATTCGTTATTATTTTCTCATAACTAGGAAGGAAGTCTCACGGAATCGCTATTACCTTATTCAATTTAGTTTCCCGGCATTTATTATCCACCATTAAAAAAAATAGAACTAATAAGATTCTTTATTTTCGATTATTTAGATGCAAAAAAATTTTTTTATTTCATTTTCTTTATTATTTTTAACATTTTTATTTTTTTCCAAGTATAGTTCATTTTTATCTAAAAAGAAAAATTTGGGTGATATCAATTTTTTTACGTGAACGATTACCTTTTTGTCGAATTATAATTTTTGCACATTCATACGAATTTGTAACTACATCTGACATAATCTGGGTCTTTTTTTATTTGGAAGAAATGTAGGAATTTTATTTGTATTTTTTTTTTTTTTGTATTTTTTTTCATTTATTTTTTATTTCACTTCCCAGTTGTGTTATAAGTAGAGAAGGGAAAAACAAGAACTGAAAGAATTAACAATACAGTGTCTTGTATGGGTGAGTCGGTATATGGGAAAACTAGGCGAGAAACAGGAAGAATGGGTAGGGAGAAGTATTTTCCTTTTCATTCTCTCGCCTACTATCCAATTTAATTTACGACTTGTTCGGTAAAAGCGACGTTAATAACTTTATTAATTTGTAGGTACTTTGGTTATAGTTTTCAACCTTTATTTTCTTTTTTGTTCGGTAAAGAAAGAACTTCTATTTTTAATTCTAAAGTAAAAAAAAACCAAGAGAAGTCGTGGCTATCAAAATTGTGCCATGGGAAAGAAATTTAATTATAAAATAAATAAAAAACAAATTAATGCAAGTCATTTTTTTTTCAAATTTACCCGAAACAAAGGAATTTTTTCATCATCGAAAGAAAATTTAAACATTACAATAAGAACAAATTTAAAACTATAAAAACGTTTCTAAAGTTGGTTAGAATTTTTTTCTACCGTGCCTTTGAATCATAAAATGTTAACGATCTGCTTTTTTTTTTGAATTTTATTCAGTCCTCACCAATTGCTGTGCTCGTATCGATGAAACTGTAAATTGAAAACAAATTTCCCTCCCTGTTCTATAAACCAAAGTGTCTTTACCATGCATTAATTTTGTAGAACGACGAAGGAGAAAATGTTGGGAGGAAGGGTAAAAACGGTTGGCAATCAACGCCCTGAGAATATTCAATTTTAATTTTATAGCCGACCGCAGTTTAAAGCTCAACATGAACTGAGATAATCTGATAAATCACTGGGAAAAAGTCAGTGATTTTGCCGGAATTAATAAGGAGATTTATACAAATTTCAAAGTCACTTCTTTTAAAAGCCATGTATTTAAAAATAAAATTCTTTTCAATTCAACATCTTCCTGCAAATAAGATGTTTCCTTTCTTTGCTATCTGGTTGAAAATATTTTCTTTTTTCAGTTTTATTTGCTTTATTTATTTTTTTTTTATTTTTATTTTTTTTTTAGAGATTATTTGAAATGATGCCTGAAGAATAGAAAGATGAATTTATTTTCGGTATAAAGACATATTTTCTATATTTTAAGTTTTTAACCGAGTTTTTACCGAAAATTTCACGTTCAAAAAGTTAGAAAATAATGGGCGGACATAAAACCGGATTCCGCCTAGAGGATCGTTTCTTAGAGGTGCTCTACCTTAGAGACACGTATGTCACGAAGTAAACCAAAATGTACCTACTTCCAATATTAACCTCCTCGAAATATAACCCTCGTTTCCTTCAGAATATCCCGACTCAAATTGAGATTAACGCTCTTATCCCAGTGAAAATCTAATTCACCCTTTTGCTTTTGATTTTCTTCCTTTCTGTAACAATATAAGAAAAAAATTCAAACAATTAGTATTTATAACAATTAAAACAAATGAAATTCAATTCCTTTATTTGCGAAAGCTTCTCTGCTCTCATTACACTGAGAAAAATTTATTTGATTCAAATAATTGATTACTTGATTGAAATAAATATTTATTCGTAGCAAATAAATTTTCCGAGTCAATTAAAAAACATTCAATTCAAACAAAATAATTATTGATTAAATTACAGTTTATTTGTTTTAATCAGAGAAAATTATGAAATGAAATATTGAAATGAAATATTTATTTAAAAATACAAAAGTAATCGGAAAAATTGCGTTAATAAAAAAAATTGTGAAAATGAATAATTATTTACAGTAATTGAAAGTTATTAATCAGCTAGAATGTGTAACAAAAAGTACGATTAATTTCACGTGCAATGTGCTTCAACGAGTATAGGTATATCGTTTATTGAGATTTGTCAGATTATAAAAAATGATGGACCATTAGATTTGTGAGGGTAAATTACGAAATGTCACGTTTCGCTAGTGTGTGCTCAGTTGCAATTTGGAATAATAACGTTAATTCGTTCATCCATGTTTATTACGAACGTGTGTCCGCGGCGCAATCTTTGAAAATGTCACGTGAATTCGTAAAATATAATTTACAATCTCATCGAACAAACCAACGGTGGAATGCCCAATGTTGAAAATTATGAATTAATGAATTATAAATTATATACAATCAAAAAAGGGGGGGGGGTGTAACTATCATAGTACATACCATGGGAATATTTCCGTTACGCAGTTGCAAACCATACGTTCCAGTCTCGATATATGTAACTATATATTGTACATATATGTGTATAAATTGCCTCAATATGTAATTATTCGGGCATTTTCATTTTACGTTCCGGTATTTCGCTTTTGATAATTTCAAAAGTGCCAACTCGCTCAACTCGATTCTATATATGTATATTTTGTGTTTTGCCGCAACACCACGCTTCATACTGAAATTATTAACAAAGACGTGCCAAACTATATCACGCGCGACATGTCGGTTCAAGCCAATGCCGCATGTTAAACGCTTTTTTATTTTATTTTCCACAATAAAGGTTTTCATATAATTATTTCATTTATTTCATATATTTATTTTAATTGCAAAATGTATTATTTACAACTAAAGAAAAAACAAAAAATATTTAAAAATTTTTAATTTTAAATAAAAAAGAACGAAAAAGATATTTGAAAAATTTCAATCAATCTCTTTTTTTTTTTATCAAAATTTATGAGTGTACAAAGAATTTTATTATTTATGGAGAAAGTGGATTGAATTTCATTAAAAAAATTTCATAAACAACAAATAAATCCAGTTTATAGTTTTTCGTTTCCTGTTTTTCACATATTTAATTAAATTAAAATTCTTCTCTTCAATTGAATCAGATGAAAATTCATTTTCCGTGAAATGTGAAATTCTTCCTTTTTCTTGTAATAATTTTTTAATAGGGGAAAAAAATTGTTGCACACATTTTATGATTCATATAAATTTCCATTTTAGCGCTTTTTAGAATAAAAGTGAAATAATGAAAAAAAAAAGAAAACAAATTTAAAGAACGAAAGAATCGTTTTTTTTAATTTAATTCAATCGTGATTCTAAGTGTGATAAAGTGGAAAGAATTTCTACTGAGTTGTGATCGCTACTACGGACATAGTTTTATTATAAGGAATTTTAATTCTTTAATTATTCAAATTTTCAAATTTTCTTTATTAATAATAAACCATCAAATTAAACAATCTTCTTTCTCTATATATTCGCGTTTGGCTTAAATCCCTCTTTAGTGGTACGCACTCTCTCTCTCTCTCTCTGTGCCTGAAATTTCGTTTTGCTTGGCTTCTTTCAAAGGTATTGCCACTCAGACGCAACGAGTCCTTTGAATGTATCGCATGAGTAACATGGAAGTTAATGAACGCATCCAATGCTCCTTCTACATAGTTCTATGTGTGCGCTTGGGTGGAAACTTAATCAATGTTATTAAGCCAAGTCTATCGTAACTAAATCTAGCGTCTATCTCATGCAAATTATGACATAATGACTGCAATTCATTAACATTATAGTTATCCCTCATTATTATTATTTTATTACTCATTATTATTATTATTATTATTATTATTATTATTATTATTATTATTATTATTATTATTATTATTATTATTATTATTATTATTATTTTTTTTTTAACGTTGCGCTTGAAAGCGTC
>JUFY01022890.1:0-32858 GCA_001855655.1 Leptopilina clavipes | reverse complement strand
TTTTTTTTTTTTTTTCAAAATCCCATAATAACAAAACTCAAGTTTTCATTCTACTTGTTTAATTTTATATTGAATATAATTCGGAAGAAGACACTGAATTAAAAAATAATCATTAAAATCAATATTGTAATTATATTATTAATAATATATATTATTATTAATATATTATTATTAATATTATAATTATTATTATATCACTTATTAATCAATGAATTAAAATTTACTGAATAATAATAATTTACTGAAATAATTAATTAAGAAGAAACATTGAATTAGTTGATATGTTGATAAAAATTTATTGAAATTTTAGTTATTTTTAACTAAAATAACTACTTCTATACTGAAAAAATTATTTTATTCAAATAATCGATTATCTTAACTAAAATATTTTTATCCGAACCAAATAATTTTCAACTTAAAATGTAACTATTCGAACTAATAATTTTTCTATTCCAAACAAGCATTTAATTGGACTCAAATAATAACAATTATTTTTTAATTAGTTAAAAAAATATTTATCTAAAAAATATTTATTTAGTTCTCTAATTGATTATTTGGATCGAATAAATTTTTTTCATTGTACTATTGACTTTTTGCTATCAAATTAGTTATATTAAAGAAATTCAATTACAGAAACTAGTGATAAGTAGAAAATAGAAAAAAAAATAAAAAAAAATAAAAAAAATAGAAAAAAATTGTTATGCAAATTTCTTTTCTTAAGTGTTATTAATCACTTTGATTAAGAAACTGCTCGTGCAAAAAATCCTACTATGGAAAAAACACGATAAAGGAATTTACTTGTCAAGATTCTCATAAATATAAATTCATTACGTTGGAAAATTTTAATGTCAACATATATCCAAGTTTTGAGAGGAAATTAACAAATCCCGGGGAAATGATGTTTATGCGATTAATTTGTCCAATGAAGACTTGAGAATTGTATTTGTGTGTATGTATACCTCTCGCTCTCTCTCTTTCTCTCTGTCTCTCTCTGTCTCTCTCTTTCTTTTACTCTCCTTACCCGCCCAGTTGACCCACGAATCTAGGTCGACTAACTTTTGATGTGAAGAACTAACAGCTCTGCTTCTTCTCCCTTCGGGCAGTGGCCACATTCCGGAAAGGCGTGCGAGCTGTTCAAATGGTTGGAAGAGCAAGTACGTATCCCCCCATCCGAGAGTAGATTGTGTCACTCATGATTTTTATTTAATTTCTACTCCCCACCCCTCCACCCTTTTTTGCCCCCCCCCCCAAAAAAATGTTTCATATACATTTATATACATATATATTTACAATATAGATATACTATATATATAACTGATAAATGTGTGTTTGAATCAAGGACCCTCATTTTTCACCATGTGTCGCACACTGAATTGGTCCTTCGAACAATTTTTACACTTTTCCAATCCATTGACTCGGATTTGACCGCGCCATTCCCCTGATGATTGTCTTGATAAAACCGAGTCACTGGTTCTCATATTCTTTTAGTTTGAAATTTATGTTTTCTCATTTGAAAATAATAATTTTTCTTTACTGAAATTAACGATGAGATAGGAAAAATTTCCTTTCGCTTTCATTATTTATCTTTTTTTGGAAATTTTGGCATTTTTTCTGTATTGTATTATTTGGAGAAAATTTTTTGTTCCTTTTTGTGTTCTTTTGACTTTTTAATATTCAACATATTCTTTTATTTTTCTATTTTATTACTTTTTCTATTTTCGATTATTTTGTTTATTAGTTACTTATTATTTATTTATTATTTATTCATTATTTACTTATTATTTATTATTTATTATTATCTATATTGTAACGTTCCTTATTATTAATATTAGAAATATTATATTTCGAACTGCAAAAGTAAGCAGCAAGCAGAAGACTAGGAGAAGCGATCCCTCACTTTGCGAAAGGCTTGGCAAAGTGGAGGGAGAAGAGTCCGCATGGTGGGGGGCCGCTTCTCCTAGTTATTTACAGATCTGTTCTTCTTTATATATTTTACATTATTTTAATCTTTTTTTCTTATATTTTCCAAACCTAAAGTTGTTTTCCTATCGTAAGAAATAAAGTACGTAATTTATTTCCCTATTTGACATTTTTATTGGCACAAAATAAATTTATATTCTGATCACGTTTTTTATTATATGACATTTTCGATGACCAATTCAGGACACTCGATATAATTTTCTCCATTTATCCTTCATGGATCATGTATCATTCATTTTATGAACTGAAAGACAATTTTTTTTTAACTTTTATATATTTTTTGTTCCTGTTTTTTTTTGTTTTTTTTTGTTTTTTTGTTTTTTTTTTTTGATGCCTTAAATTTTCAAATACAGCGGTTGTCCTTGAAACATTTTCGATGTGAGAAAGGACAGCCACTGAGAATTCTGAATGGCAAGAGTCCAATGAGCAATAAATTCTAGAGATTCAGGATTCTTCTGTGCCTGAACATTGAACCCCTTTCTTTTTTTTCCCAGACAGTTATTGTGTCAAGACGGCCTTTTGTTGTTTAGCCACGATCGATGTCGAATAATTGGCTGATAAAGTTACTTCTCTAATGACTCTTGCCATCCTTCGTATCCACTTTTTTTCGCGACACAGACTTCCGTTTTCTCATCCCCCGCGTGATAATGAGTGTGCAATAGATAATATATATATATATATTAATAAAAAAAAAATTATGCCCGACTCAGCTCAATTTAAAAATTACAAAAACAGAAATGCACAATTTATTCCTTTCTTTGCAAAATATATTATTTAATTTTTCACGAATTATTTCCACATAAATAATAAGAAATGAAAGAAAATTAATGTAATTTTACTAAAAAAAAAAATGCACATTTCTGTTTTTGTGAATTTTTAGAAAAACGTCAACAGTGGTCCCATCTACTCTTGTCATCATAATACATTTAGTGTCCATTATTTGATGTGTTGTTCTATATAATTATTTTTGCAACTATAAAATGAACTATATAAATGTCGTTCGGAATGTAGTAATCTTAATAAATTTATGTGTTTTTTTCGATGGATTTTTTGTCGATTGGGTTTTGATGGATTTTTTTTTCTAATCTTTATACTTTTCTGAAAAAACAATTTTTCGGTATCTAACCAGTCAGAGTAATATTTAATTTCTTAGAAAAATACTTTAGATTTAGTCTTTCGGTATACGTGTGTTATATATTTCGTGTTATTAAAAAAAAAAATTTAAATCAACTCATTTTCAAAGTTGTTGTTTTTTATTTTGTACATATTTAAATAAATGTGTGTGATGAAATTCGCTTCCATCACCCAGAGAATCTGATGTCTAGACGTGTTTCAATGTACAAATGTCTTGTGAAAATTAAAAATATGTTAAAAACAATAATTATATCAAGCCATGAGGGGGAGAAATAAATTTTTCCCGATTTTGATTTTCATTTGATTCTCTAATTAGAGGGAGAATTTATTTCTAATCTGATTGGCATTCCAGGTTTCTTGTATACATCAGCTCGAAATCGGTTTTTTTGGAAAATTATTTCTTGTTTATTTAAAAAATAGATTTTTAGTGTTATATATAATATTGAAAAATGTAATTTTGCAATGAACTGATGAATTTTAACTTTTAAGGAAAGTAGGGAAATAAATTACCAGAGATCGAGCCGAGTGTACATGACAAAATATATATGTTGACAATATCTGTATGAGATAAATCACTCATTTAATACAATAGTTTATACAATATATAAACATTTATAGATAGTACAAAAAAAAAAGTGGGAACAGTATATGTAACACACAGTGTCGAAATTGTGAAATCACTGCATCTCATTGAGCCTATTATCTAAAATTCACAATCACTCAATCAATTCACATTTAATATAATTGCAAAAATGACATATACTATGCATAATTTACATTAAATAAAACCACTCACATTTGGACTAAATTTACACATTTTATACAAATACGAACAATATTCACAGTCTAATGTTTTTTTAAACAATCGACTGAAACGCAAACTTTTTCAACTAACTCTTTGTGTGTCTATTTGTCCGTACCTTACGTCCTCTACTACTACTTCTACTGCTACTATTACTACTGCTACTATTACTACCACTACCACTATCATCATAGGTGAAGACTTCTCGTACGCAAGTAAGTTCAATATAAAAAAAAAGAGAAAGAAAAAAAATGGGATGGGATATCTTTACTTTGGTGTATATTCAAGCACATAATAAAAATCAAAATAGTTACAACCTTTTTTATTGGTGTAACAGACATAGAGTAGGATTTTCTTGGCATTATATCAATATTACTGGAGAGCGCTGTTTAGTAGTACGCTCGTTGATGCACTTTGTACATTTACCAGATATGGAAATTTTTCATCGATTGCTTCATAAAAGTTGAAATGAAAAGTACAAAAAGGAAATCATAGTAAACGTTGCCATGGTACCAGTTGCTATAGTATCTATTACCATAGCAACCGTTTCTATGGGAACCGTTGTTGTACCTGTTACCATAGCAACCTTTTCCATGGCAACCGTTGCTATGGGAACCGTTGTTATGGTACCTGTTACCATAGCAACCTTTTCCATGGCAACCGTTGCTATGGGAACCGTTGTTTTGGTACCTGTTACCATAGCAATCTTTTCCATGGCAACTGTTGCTATGGTACCAGTTGCTATAGTATCTATTACCATAGCAACCGTTTCTATGGGAACCGTTGTTATGGTACCTGTTACCATAGCAACCTTTTCCATGGCAACCGTTGCTATGGGAACCGTTGTTATGGTACCTGTTACCATAGCAACCTTTTCCATGGCAACCGTTGCTATGGTACCAGTTGCTATAGTATCTATTACCATAGCAACCGTTTCTATGGCGACCGTTGCTATGGTACCAGTTGCTATAGTATCTATTACCATAGCAACCGTTTCTATGGGAACCGTTGCTATGGTACCAGTTGCTGTAGTGTCTGCCACCATAGTAACCGTTGCTATGTTACCAGTTGCTACAGTATCTGTTACCATAGCAACTGTTTCCATAGTAACCGTTATTACACTATCGACTGTTTCTATAGAAACCGTTGCTATATTTCCCGTTACGATAGTAACCGTTGCTATGCTACCTAGTACACTAGGAACCGTAACCAAGGTAACCATTACTTTGCTACCGGTTACCATAGCAACTCGAGCACACCTCTGGGAACGGAAATAAATTCTTTCTAACTAGCATTCTACACTTACTTTTCAAATTAGTTTCTGAACCTTCATTCATTTTCATGAAAGTGGGATAGGAAAATTCATCAAGTCATAGATAAAAATTCCACTATTGAAATCTAACATGTTTTTAACTATATAATTTAATTCAATTTGATAAAATAAAACTATTTATTTACCTAACATTGCAGATTGTTAAACATTATTTTAATTATTTTTACTTATTTTTATCGCAAAATTTCTATTTTTATATATAAACTATTTTTAATTGTATTAATTTGAAAGAACAGATAAAAAAGGAGACTTAGAAGCAATATCTTAGTGAATAATTTTCCAAAATTCTGGTAAATGTGCTTAAGTAGAATTTATTTGGTTTTTCCATGTGAAAAGTCAAAATTGACAGCTAATGGTATTTCACACGCCAAAATCTATATATATATATATAGGCAGTATTAATATATATAATATATAATATATATTATAAAACGTGAGATAAAATTGATATTTCCTGGAATAGGAAAGAAAATAAAATTTTTCTAAGCCTTACATATTATGGTAAAATCTAAACTGCACTTTTTTCCAAAAAAGAAAAATTTCCGAGCTTATGCATGTATTTCTTTTGTCCTTTCAACTCGTCAAAACTTTGTTTTTTTTAAGCACGTGAATACACTTATATTACACTATAGAATTTCTATAACAATTTCTGGATTAATTATTATTGCACAATGTTTTTTTTATGCACGCAAAGCACACGCGCACACTTTCATTACGAAATGTATATTTATTATTAAAAATATTGTAGGTTTAAAAAAAAACTTTCGCGCATGATTTCGATTACTGCGATTCTTTTTTATTTCAAGATGACAAATATCATTGCTTGGAAACAATATTTTTCGGGGTTTTTTTTTTTTTTTTACAAAATATTGGAATAAATAAAAAAATTATCAGAATATAAAAACGTGTTGTTTTCAAAAAGTGATATTTTTTATCTCGTCGAGGCGACTTTCTCAGCACGACGCATGTATTTTAGAAAATTTATTGAATTATTTGCAGAAAATTATCTGTGTCTTTTGCAACAAAAAAACTATTTATCGAAATGATCGAGTTTGAAAAACTATTGTAGATTTTATTATTATTACAGTTAATAATTAGAGTGAACTTAAACTATAATTTTAATTTGCATTCCACTTTTTTTTTTTTTGCAAAAAACACGAATAAAAATCATTTCAATAAAGTGTATAGTTAGTGTTAGCATTTGAATAAAGAAAATAATGAAAATAACTGACACAATTTTTTTTTTTTCGAAATATGTCATTTCTTTTCATTATCGATATGCAAATATTTGCATACAAAACCAGTTCCATTGAAAAATATAGTTTACTGTTCCTTGAAAATCAATGACTAATGAATAATTACATAAAATAAAATTATTTCCTTTTTACTTGTAAATGGAACAGGTTTTTTTTTTCTCTAAAAAAAAAAACTAGAACAGTCAGTGGATTGCTCAACTTTGAAAAGACTTTTTGATCCAATTTTGTGGATAATTATTATTGATTGAATTAGATTTATTAACGAAGAAACAAATGTGAAATTCAGTGGTAAAAGTGGTTAGAAAAAAGTATTGATGCAAAGAAAAGCAATCCATTTCTTTACTATATAGAAGTAGTTTGTTGTTAGGCATTAGGTATTTAAGTAGGGTAGCTAACATGTGTAGTGGTTTGTTACAGACGACCACCATCCTCCCCCCACCTTCACCCCGCCAGAACTGCCCAAGATGGTTCACGTGAGAGGTACAGTTAAACCTCAGTCAAAAAAAAAAACCATGCTATACAGTCTCGCAAGCTAGACTCCAATGTCTCGCGATCATTATTTTAAAATACAATCGCTAATTATTTTTTAACAGTCGCTACCTAATCCGATTCTTAATTCTCTCTTCTATTTTCGTCGAGCTTTTCTATCACTACGATTAATTTTTGTTTATTGAAAAAAAAGTAGGAGTATTTTCGTTTGTTTTCAATCAACTCTGTAGTCTCTTTACAGTTCATTCTTTTATTGGTATCAAATAATAACTAACAAATTTTTTGCTTTACTAAAATTCATAGAAAAAAAATAGTTTATTAGAAATGAATTGCTTATATATTGATTGTAATACTAATTATTAAAATAATTATCAATTGCTCTCTTAATTAAATTGGTTAATAAATAATCCGTATGCAATGATTGGTCTAAGGTCGAATATTCGTGGAAAGAAGACGCCCACATAGGCTTTACATTTATTCTATTGGCTGCTCTTCAAGGTCATGAATCAACAGCCAATGATCGTTTCGATAGTGGCCAATAAAATGAGCCGGAGTCCAATGTGGGCGTTTTCATTCAAACTTTTCATCTCGGACACTTAAACTAGTTATTGCATATCATGTTTACTAACTGTAGATAGTAGAATTAAAATAATAAAATTATTATTACCAACTGATAGAAATTTAGATGATTTTTTGCTCTTGATTTAATTTTCACCTAAATGATTTTCAACAATTAAAAATAATTATTAACAATTTGATTTTTATTAGGCTAAAAACAAACTAAATTTTTTGAAAATAAAGTTTGACAAGATTCTTACAGGAATATTTCTTTTCTATGTAGCATAGGAGTAGAATTTGCGAAAAAAAAATTTTATATATAGATTTTCGAGGATTTTTCGGAGAGAGAATTTATGTATTTTATTATGTCATCATGTTTTAAAGTAATGATTGATGATCTATATTTATTAGATTAGAATTTTTCTCTAGATATATAGAATAATAGAATAATAGAATATATAGAAAATTTTAGAATCAATGTAGTAGAAGCATGTATACACTTTAATAACAAATACACTAATCGACAATTCACTATCTTTATAAGTTCATACGAGTGATTTTTTTTAACTTTTTGTTTCATTTTTAAGTTTATTCAGTTTTAGAAATACATTTCGAACCTTGCAATTTAGAAAACAATTCAATTACATAGTTTAAGTTAGTTAAAAATATTTATTTTGAAAAATTATTATAAATGTTAACATTTTAATATTGTTATTTACTAATTACTAATTACTAACTACTAATTACTAACTACTAATTACTAACTACTAATTACTAACTACTAATTACTAATTAATAATTAATATTTAATAATAATATTAATATTCATCATTTCGTATAATTACTCATTGTTTATCACATTCTATTATATTAACTATTGAATTTTAAAATTTTTTGAAAACTATTTTCGTGTAAGAATTTGTATTGTAATTTTTACTAAGCGCATTGTTTTAATTTGAATATTGTGTAATAGAACGTTATTAACTTTTTCACATTGGCTTATAAACTATAAAAATAAGAGGAACATTAAAATTTAGCAGATAGAAAATAGTACATAGGTACATATAACATAAAAAGCACCATTAGTTCTAGATTTAGATTAAAAACATCATAAATTGTACCAAAAAAAAATGTATTCGTGCGCATGCTTCAGTTCTATCCTTTAAAATAATTGAAAAAAATTTTTTTAAACAAAACAAATTATCAATCAGTAGTTAATCAGTTTGAATAATAAATTTTGAAAAATTACTAATTTAGGAAACAAATTTTTTTTGAAACTAGATATTTCACTTTTGAAAGTAGAACTAGTTTTTAATAGAAATATTGCATATTATTTTCAAGATATTGAAAAAAAACTGAACGAAATTTGTTAATGGAAATTCAGCAACTGGAATAATATTTCATATATGGAAATTTTTTAATGTAGAAAATATATAAAAATGTATATCATATAGAATTACATTTTATAGTTAATATTTCAAAGTGTCCTTTATTTATTCTTATTGTTTTTAATAGCAGAATGCTCATTTTTATAACTCGAGAGTGTAGAATGAAAAAATAATGCCTGTTGGCATTTCTCTGTTTAAGAGGAATTCTTTTTATAAAAGATGACAGTGATCGGATTGAGGTATGCGCGCCTGTAAGCATGGGGGCTGTAGGTCGATACATGAAGCATTGCGCAGTACAGGGGGGGAGTTAGGTCACGATCACAGTGGCACTCGATATATTTAATCAACGTGTTTTTAATTTTTAAAATTTTTTTTAATTTACAAAAAAAAAAAAGAAAAACAATTTTCTCCTTAATAATAACAGTCATTGACTGTGACTAATTATGCTCTGTGCATTTTAGGTGAAATCAGTCGCGAACGAGACGATCCGAACGGTAAGCTTATGTGATCTGCAAAATATTGTTTTTCACCTCTCGTAGAATCACGTAGCTCCCGCACATATTTAATAACAATAGATTAGATCACAATAATAAAAAAAATTATCGCACTTGATTTCCTTTTTTCTTGCACTCAAAACCATAATACCTCTATCATTTTTTCAATTTTTCAAAAACAATTTCCTCTTTTAACCCTTAATAGTTATTTTTACGTTTATATTGTTGATAACCTAATGTAAAAAAATATTTACTAAAATAAAAATTATTTATTAAAAAAAGTTATTTATTAAAATTTAAAAATAGTTTTTAATATCCTACAAAAGATCATTTTCAGATACTAAATCGAAAAGTTTTTCATTTTTTTTCTCTTGGAATTTTTATTTATTACAAATTGAAAAATTTTTTATTTGTTTTACATTCTGAATGGAAATTATTTTTCCTATGATTCCCTTCCCTGATGAAGGGAATTTGAAGACTAAATATCATACAGAAAGTAAATAAATGAGAGTAAGGAAAACTTTTTGCCCTAAAGGGAGAAAATATATTTTTAATTGCTATATGCTTTTTTAAATTTTCCAAAGGTGCATAAATTCACACTCGTATGAACTAAAAGCATTTGCAATTATACTACTTTTGATTATATCTACCGTGACCGGGCAATGAACCCGGTTTAATTTTTTTTTCACAATATATCGAGACATAAATTTTGTAATAAAATTTTCAAAATTGAAATTTGAAATTTGAAATTTCCTTTTGTGATGATAAATGAAAACAAAAATACATTGTAGTTTACAAAGATAAAAAATCTGAAGCATATAAAGTAAAAATAAAAAAATAATTGTACCTTTAGAATCTGAATTGACAATATTTTTTACATTTTTTAACAACTTCTAAACAAATTAACAAACAGATAAATTGCAAAAAATTGAGTTATTTTAAATATAATGTTTATCTAATATTTATTTAATAATTTAATTATTTAATACATTCGTTTAAAATATTCTAATTTGCATCTGTTCAAAAAGTTGTTTTGGATTGAAAAAAGGCAATATTCGAATTAGCAATAACGGATTATTGCATTAAGTGATAAATAATTTTTGTTTCAGCCATGAGAAATCATCGAAACTCCGTGGGAATGACAATGATGAACTCAACGAAGCAAGTCAACAAAGTGAAACCAAACGTGAACAGAAACACCAACGACAGTTTATCAAGTCCCAATCAACCGTACAATCAAAGGTACCGTATATGTGGCCCCTTGTCAATTTTTATTTTCACACGTATTTTGCATTTGTTCATCACTCACCTTTGTCATATCACCATTCTCACTTATATATATAAATATCTATATCTATATCTGTGGCGCTCATTTTCACATTTACGATTAATATTCATTAAAATAATACATTTACAACCAGTAAATAAATACTGGACATTTTATATATATTTTTTTTTTGCAAATCTTGAACTTGACACATTTTTTTGATATTATTCACGGGTGCTGTGCAATTTTTAATTTAGGAAATATTTTTCTACGGTTCAGTCTTTTCATTCTGTATTCAAGCAAATTTGTAAGTATATTAAATAAATTTTAAATAATTTTTCCATTTTTTTTTAATACGTAAACTCAATATTTTTCAATAATATTCGCTTGGAAATTTTTAATTTACTTTCTATTGTAAATAAAAATTGCGCTGTGTTAAAATTAAAAAAGAAAAATATTGAAAACTTTTCTCTGAATTAAAAAAATTAGGACAAAAATTTTTTTTCTCTTTGATCACAGAGTTTACTGTAAATATATAAATAAATATATATATTTTTTTATCAACTTTTTTTTGACATTTTGTGAAAATATTTTCTTAAGCTTTTTTCAAAGAGTGGTGTCTTCACTTATAAATTATAATATTTATTGTTCCTCTCTCACTAATCTCTCTTTGTAAAGATTTTATTGCTCTTTATCACAAAATCGCGTTCACTTAAATGAATTTCAATAGCGAATATATATAATTGCACAAAATCAATTTTCACTCAAGTATAATAAATAAATTGTTTATTCATAGCATGACATTTGGTGAAATTTTTTTCTTTTTTTCAAAATAATTAAACTTCAATCTTTTCAAGCTCGCACTAAAAAAAAAATCGTGAGCTGCTTCAATGCGATCCAGAATCATCTTTTCATTCTCGTGAATCTTCATCTTGTTTGTCATTCGATAATTCTTTGGCCATAAGAGACATCAAAACTGTGTCATCCTCATTGGAGGCTAATTTTTTTTTTAACAAATTACCACATTATCTAACAGAGAAAAATTGAACAATTTCAAAAAAAAATTATACAAAAGTTAATAAAAAATTTTAATTTTGTCGCAAAGTCAGAATTTTTGTTTCTATAAAGTTATAAAAATTATTTATTATATAATAAATGTAAAAACAATGTAAAATAATTTTAGAAAAACTTAAAAGGGTTTCTATTTTTGCCACAAAATTATTATTGAGAAAGCAGGTAATTTTTTTGCAAAGGAATGTTAAAAACAGTTATTCTTGTATTTATTTATTTATTTTTTTTTTATTGAAAATGCATCAATAAAACTGGGGTTAAATAGAGGCGCAAATTGAATGCAATTGCACGTATTAGGCTCCAATGAGTAAAAATATTCGAAAGCAATGCAGTGGTTTGCGCAAGGTATAATTTAGTGTATATCAATTTCGCAGTGGATCGGAAGTGATGGAATCATTGAACGTGAATTTTTTTTTCCTATTTTTTTTTATTATTTATTTATTTTTTAAAAATGCTCAGAGTGAAATTAATTGACAAATCTGAAGTGCAGGCTTTTTGGGACCAACGGCATACGCTCACTTTTTGATTCCAGATCGCAAGAGGAGTCTGCATACGCTGGCTACCATCTCGCCTACGAAGTCAAAAAACTCATGTACGCTTCTGCCCTTAACACTCTTTTTTTATAAGTACTCTCTCTACACGTTTTGCAACGTGCTATCGTGATGGCTAGTACCTGTAGAAAAAAAAACTTTTTTGCAAAGCAAATTCCGCTATAATATTGCTTCTTGCATGTTGCATCAAAAGTTGCATGAAACTTTCTTTTTTATTATTAAACCTCTTATACTTTTGAATTTTGAAACGTTATCTTTAATGATAAGCTCATAAAAAAGACAGAATCATTATTCATTCGGAAATTATTATCATTGAGGAGGATTTTATTTAAAAATTTGTTCAAATTAAAATTTCTTCAACTGAATATTTTCAAAAATTTTGTAAACAATTTTTAACGATTTTTTTCTTTTTCTACGTCAACTGTTACAATGTCAACGAATTCGAACTGAATGAGTTGTAATTATAACACATTTATAAAAAAATTAAATAGACGATTTAAATATTTCTAAAAATTCGCATTTATCACTCGATGTAATTTTATATGTACCGTATGAATTATTTGATCCTGTCTGTAAATTTGTTGTCTTTTTTACAGTTGAAGGAGAAAAAAAGTAGAAATTTGGATACTATAGTTTTATGATGAATTGTGATGTGTTTGTAGAAATAGTAATAATAACAATAATAATAATAATAATAATAATAATAATAATAATAATAATAATAATAATAATAATAATAATAATAATAATAATAATAATAATAGTAATAATAATAATAATATTAATAGTAAGACAAATAATAATTATAACATTAGAATAATAATTTTATTTATAATAATAGTAAGAATAATATTATTTACAACAATAGTAAGAATAATGATAGTAATATTGCCAGGAGTCCTTTTTTATATTTAGTGAAAACCATAACATTAGTTTAAATAAATATTTACCTCCAGCGAACGTGAAACCAGTTTTCTCAGCAATTTTTATATTTAGGAAGTGCGGATACGTACAGGTATTATATAATAGTAATAGAATTTATGTTTCATTGCTAGAAATTTTTGTTTTCTTTATTCTAAACGTTCGTTTGTCGAATTTAATCATCTCATCTTCTCCTCGAGAAAAACTTTACTAATGGGTGACAATTTTGTTCCCAATTTTTGAGGACAACGATTGTTCATCATTCCATTGAGTTATATATATATATATATTTAAATATTTAATGCATGAGCAATGCTTATTAGGCCTGTTAACCCTCTAATATATTCAAGATTATAGTCAAACGTGTTTAATTCAATTTAATCGTATAGTGAACTTAGTAAATTTTCTCATCTAAATTTATGTTAATTATATACCTCGTCTTCATTTTAATAACAATTAATTAATTATCCCAGTTTATAATTAATCACATCGAGTGAATTTTAAATTAATTAATTAATTAATTAATTAATTTAATTGTAGTGATTAATTAAATACTGATCGGTGAAAAATTAATGTAATTAAATACTTGTTTATTTAATCATATATAGTGAATCGTTTGAATTTTATGTATAGTTTTTTCCATAATTATAAATACTCCAAAAAAAGAATAAGTAGTAGCTGAAGGTTGCGTCTATGTTAGGTAAAATAATAATTAAAAAAAAACCTGCCTGCAATTTTGCACACGATTATTCGATTAATGTCAGGGGGGGATTATTTAGAAATTAATTTTGTTTAATTTGTGAAAATAAATTTCCAGGCCAACAAGTAGGGCATCAGGTGGTACAAATTTAAACAACACGGGACTACAGGTGGGAATTGCTGATGATCAGGCGAAGGATTTTGATTTTGAAAAAACTGAAATGAAATATGACTCAACGGGAATGTTCCATTGGAGCCCGGCCCGCAATTTGGAAGACTGCATTCTGGATCGTAATCAAGCGGCAATGACTGTTCTTAATGGACACGTGGTCGTTTGTTTATTTGCCGATCCCGATTCACCCCTCATTGGACTGAGAAACCTTGTCATGCCATTAAGAGCTTCCAATTTTCATTATCACGAGCTTAAACATGTTGTGATAGTTGGATCTGTGGATTATATCCGCCGCGAGTGGAAAATGCTACAGAATCTGCCAAAAATATCAGTGCTAAATGTAAATATTTTTCACATTCTGTTTTCATATTCTCTGAAAATTATTGATGGAAAATATAACAAATTCAATGTAACTTATTTATTTTTGATGATTTATTAATTTTTTTTTGTATTTGATTATTATTTACTCAAGTGAGAAATTTTACACCTTTCTTATTATATATTTTATTATATATTCGTCATCGTGGAGAAATATGTTTTGTATGATTGATGTTTGGTTAATTTTTTAGGGCTCGCCGCTGAGCAGAGCGGATTTACGTGCCGTGAACGTAAATCTTTGCGACATGTGTTGCATCCTGTCGGCAAAAGTGCCTAGCAACGATGACCCCACCCTCGCCGACAAGGAGGCCATCCTCGCATCCCTTAACATCAAGGCGATGACTTTTGATGATACTATCGGTGTCCTTAGCCAAGGTAATAATTTCAATTTAAAAAAAAGAAATTCAAAAATCATTATTTCGAAAGAAACTATTTTGATTCAATGAAAAAAATATAATCTTTGTGTGATAAATGCTACAGAATCTGCCAAAAATATTTAACGCCTTTTTTTTATTTCAGTTGGTAGCCCCATCGTTCTCCAACGAAGAGGATCGGTCTACGGAGCAAATGTGCCCATGATTACAGGTAAGCAATTTTTTATTTTTACATTTTTTTACATTCTCATTTTTTTCTAAAAAGGTTTAAAGAATTAATTAATGATAATATGATTTTGAATGTCTGACACCGGTTGACTGTCACTACTGATTTTCTAAAAAATATAAATTCCACTGCAAATTATTTCCCCTGGCAGACTAAAACTGTCTTATACTATTTGTAGCGAAGAAATTTTCGAATTGAGAATTATTTGTCTGACTATAATTGCCTTTCACTACTTGTAACAAATTTTTCGGAATTTGTCAATTGTCTGAGTAAAATTAGCTTTCAACACTAATATTAAATTTTTCACTGAGATGGAAAAATATTTTGGCTGACTAAAAGTGTCTTACTACTGAAATCAAAGCTCTGATTTAAAGTATTTATCGAACTAGAACTGCCAATTACATATATTATCACAGTTAGACATTTGGCTGACTAACATTGACTTTTACTACTGATACATAAATTTTTATTATAAAAAATTTCTTCTACGACATAAAAATTACCATTCAGTTTACAGAGATGTCTGACTAAAATTGCTGACGACTACTGATATTGAACCTTTTATTATTACGAAACATTTGTCTGACCAAAATTTACTTTTACTACTGGTACATAAATTTTTATTATAAAAAAGTATTTTGCCTGACTAAAACTGGATATTACTACTGGAATAGAAATTTTTACAATAGTAAATCATTTGTCTGACTGTAATTGAGTTTTACTACTGTAAAATCTTATTTAAGTCATTGCCAGAGCAAGACTGAATTTTTTTCTACTTCTGGAAAAATTGATTTTTATAAAAAAGCATTTTGCCTGACTAAAATGGTCTATGACTACTGAAATCAAAGTTTTTACTATTATGAAGCGTTTGTCTGACTCAAACTTCCTTTTACTACTGACAAAAGAAAATTTCGAACTAAAAAAACTTTTGCCTGATCTACACTGTCTTTTACTACTAGCACAAGAACATCTCTATTCAGGAAGCGTTTGTCTGACTTCTACTGTCTGACTAAAACTGACTTTTACTACTGATTATTGAATCACACAAGCTTCAAACGATACGCCTGACTAAAACTCTCTTTCACTACTTATATATAAAGTATTTAATTACCATTCTTCTCGTTAAACAATTGTCTGACTGTCTTCTACTACTTCAAATTTAAAATTTGTAAATTTTCCCCCCAGAACTTGTAAATGACAGCAACGTACAGTTTCTGGATCAGGATGACGATGATGATCCCGATACTGAGCTCTACCTCACTCAACCGTTCGCTTGTGGCACTGCCTTTGCTGTCAGTGTTCTCGATTCACTGATGTCAACGGTTAGTAAAGAAAAACAACAATACAAAATTTACAATCGAATTTATAATTACATAGAATGATAAATCATCAAAGAGAAGTAAAAAAAAGTAAAAAAGTAATAAGTAAAAAAAATTTTTTAGACATATTTCAACCAAAACGCACTGACGCTTATTCGATCGTTAATCACTGGAGGTGCAACGCCTGAACTGGAATTAATTTTAGCAGAAGGCGCTGGTTTACGAGGTGGTTACAGGTATGTTTAATTTGAATTCGTAATTAGTGGAACTAATTTCAGTAATTACGAACAACAGTTTCAAAAAATACCTAAAAAAAAACTAGAGTAAATTTTTTTTTAAATATTAGAAATAGAAGCTGAAGAAAGAAAAACTGAAGTTAGTTTGAAATGAGAGTATAAAAATATTTTTCTTATTTAATTAATTAATAGAAAAATATATTTCTCCCCCATGGAGAAATCTTTTTTCCAAATGGAACAAAAGGGTGGAGAAATTGTCCCTTGTACTCTTAAGAAAGTATAAGAAAAAGTTTATGGAGTGCATCAGTGTAAAAAAAAAATTGTAAGTAATTGTTATCACTTTTTATTTTTCCAGTACGACAGACAGTCTCTCAAATAGAGATCGTTGTAGAGTTGGACAAATCTCATTGTACGATGGGCCATTAGCTCAATATGGCGAAGGAGGCAAGTACGGTGACCTCTTTGTTGCAGCATTAAAGTCTTATGGAATGCTGTGTATTGGTCTGTACAGGTACAGGTATCGGACTTTCTTTCTTTCGATGGTATTTATTGGATTATACCCCACGTTTTACAATGGATTTTCAATTACATATATTATATATATCAATATTTGTTACAATTATATATTACACTTTCACATATATTCTGTTTATATATTATTATATTATTACCGTTTATGATTCTATTGTGTACCGACCTTTTTGAGTTTTTGGCACACACGTTTTGCATTTTTGCCTTTTTGCATCACGCCACTAAATCAAATCAAAATCAATTGCAAAAAAAAAAATTATATTAATCATGCCATGCAACGATCGTAAGTTATATTCCATCCAAAAAATATCATTTCTAAAATTTTTTCGTCTTCGTCACGTCTATTTGTTTAGCGTTTAGTTGCTCTCGCAAATATTTAGTTTAGTTAAATATATTTTATCCTTAGTTTAGTTTGGGTGTGGCATAATTTTACTGAATTATTGGATTAATCGTTGTTTTTTCTTTTTTTTTCTTTCCCCACGACGTTCATTTAGGTTTCGGGATACGAGCTCGTCGTGCGATGCATCATCCAAGAGATACGTTATTACAAATCCTCCTGATGACTTCACACTTTTGCCTACTGACCAGGTGAATTTAAAATTATTATTGTATTTTTCACTTTTTGTCTGACTAAAACTGCCTTTTACTACTGAGTAATATTCGAAGGAGATATTTATTATTGTAAAAGTGTTTGTCTGACTAAAAATGCCTTTTACTACTGATAGGAAAGATTTTATAATTATGAAGCCATTTGTCTGACTTAAACTGACCTTTACTACTAAAAAAATTATCCACTTTGCAGAGATGTCTGACTTAAATTGCCGACTACTACTGATATTGAACATTTTATAATTACAGAACATTTGTCATTTAGTACTTATAGGAACTGATGAATTACATAACATTTGCCTGACCAAATTGATTTTTACTACTGAATTCAAATAATTTGTATTTGGATGACTAAAAACTAATTTTACTACTTATTCCAATCAATTTATATTCGGCTGACCAAAAACGATTTTTACTACTTATTCTAATTAATTTGTATTTGGCTGACTAAAAACGACTTTCACTACTAATTCCAATTAATTTGTATTTGGCTGACTAAAAACGACTTTCACTACTAATTCCAATTAATTTGTATTCGGCTGACCAAAAACGATTTTTACTACTTATTCCAATTAATTTGTATTTGGCTGGCTAAAAATGACTTTTACTACTTGTCTTGCATTATTAATCACGAACGAAAATTATTTTTATGCTTATTTATATTTATTAAGGATAATTGCTATTTATTTTTATACTTTTTATTTTGCACTAGTTGCAAATAATTGAAAATAATTTTGTTTAAATAGGTCTTCGTGCTCATGCAGTTTGATCCAGGCCTGGAGTACAGGCCAAGTAGAGGAGCCAGAGGGAAGGACGACGCCTCCTGACTGTTGCTGTGTAGCGCCCTCACAGATGGACCATATTCCTACATTTAAATTCGCGTAGGAATTTTTCATGCCTTTTATTTATAGAAAAAAAAGAACATCATTCGAGCAAAGTATCTTCAACTTCTTCTCTTCAAATCCATCAGCTTAGAATCTCCCATTTTTCTCTTCTTTTATTAATATTCTCATCAAGATTTTCTCTCAACATATTGAGAGTCTCTTATATGAAAATTACATCAACTCACTCAACCAGTGCCAAGAAATCGAAATCACCTCTATATCATTTATGTTTCTTTTCCCTTCTCAAGTAAAATGAACAGAAAAGAAAGAATTAGAACAGGCAGATGTGTTTGAAAGAGTGGAGAAAAAATAAAAAAAAAAAAAACAGTAACAAAAAGCGAAGATTTTTTCATACGAAAAAATTGTGAATTCTTTGGGATAATTTTTATGGGATGAGGAAGAAAAAGTGAAGGAAGATGAAGAAGGACAAAGGCATGATTAGTTATGGTTCGAGGGCTGCTACACGAAATGGATCTAAAAAACAAAATAAATTGTCATCTCTGAGTAAAAAAGAGGGGCACAAAGAACTTATTTAGTATAAATATGAAGATAAATATTATAATATAAAATCGTGTATAAGCGCCGATTTCGTGTATTGTCGCTGAGTGATAAAAAAAAATTCGACTGGATGACTTTCATTAAGTGTTCGAAGAAAAAGAAGAAGAAGAAGAAGAAGAAAAAAAAGAAAGCGGGTGTAAGTTGAAAGGATTTTCCATCTCCGACCTTCTGTTCCCCCTTCAGTCGGTGCAAAAATTGAAGAAATGCCGAGGAATTGACGATGCTGCAAATTGTCACTCGAAAAATCGCAACATATGTCGTCTGAAAATTGCACTTTGGGCATAAAAAAATAATGGAAAGGAAAAAAAATGTCAGTTACCAGAAAAAAAGGAAGATCGGCCGGGAAGCAGAGTGCGGGACTTGATAATCTTACCTCGTGTGTCTTGTTTAGGACTAATGAAACTTTCAATCAAGCACTTTGTACAGGATACATATGCGCAGATGGTAAGCATCTTTATTTCTTTTTTTTTAAAAAAACAAAAGCATTATTATTGCTCAAAAACATTTTATAACTTTGATATATATTTAATATTGATTAAAAACTAATAATTATAATTAGGTATAAATGATTTCAACTGTTTAACTGTATAAGTGAAGTTAAGGTTCAATAATTTAAATTGTCACGATAATTTAAATTAATTTTAAACAATTTAAATTGTTTGAATAAATAAAATTAAGTATAAATTATAAAATATTCAAATCGTCGAAATAATTGAAATAAATTCTAAATAATTAATAATTTTAAATTTTAAATCCGAACAACTTAAATCAATTTTGAGACTTTAAACTGTTTAAATACTTTAAATAAAGTATTATATTATATTATTATATTATATTTAATTCGAACAGAATAAAACTTTTTTCAACAATTTAAATTGTTCAAATAATTCAAAATTAAGAGTTAAAATATTTAAATAATTCAAATTCTTGAAATTGAATTTAAATAATTCGAGTTTAAATAATTGAATATAAATAATTAAGCGTTTAAATAATGGAACTTGAGTTTAACTGTAAAATTCAGTAAAAAAAAATTCTCATCAATGAATGAATATTTCTGACAGACTAGATAATATTTTACAATATTTTACAATTTGTTTATGCAAAAGTCATGTGTACCATCTGTGCATATAATATATATGTATATATACATATATAAATAAATATATATATATATATCTATGTATATTTATATATATAATTAATTAAGAGAAAAAAACACCCTTTTCCACACGATTTGAAAATAAATTTGATTATTTAGTGGAATATATACGTTGTACGTATATATATACGCATATATATGTATGTGTGTATATATGTATATACATAGGCACTTTCTCTTTTATATATTTTTGTGAAACTCACGTGTGTACATATACCGATGTTCTTTATGCGATACATATATATGTATATACATAATATAATTATATACAATTAAAAAGAAAAGAAAAAGGAAAAAAAAGAAAAAAAAAACGACTAAATGAAACGACAGACACGCGCAGGTACGCGTTTATTTGTAATCGCGTCTCTGTTGCGATCATAATTATTATAAAAAAAAATAAATATAATGATAAAAAGAAATTTTTTTCGCACACTCGTACACGAACGTACACGTGATAACGTTGACGAAAATGCAGCGATTAGATGATTATTATTATTATTAAATCGTTGATGCGGTGTCAGCGTTGTGTTCGGTATTACGATTTTAGAATGAGATTGAAAAAAAGGGTCGATTAAAGAAAGAAAAAAAATTTTTTTTTTTTTTTAAAGACAAATAGCTGTGGTAGATGCTGCCATTGTTCGTATATTGCATATACCGTGTATTACCGCTGCTGCTGCTGTTTGCTGCCGCTGCAAATATCCACGTGCACTGTTCACTGCCACCGCAATTCGTGTTATGATCGTATAATACAATTTACGGGACGCAAAAAATAAGGCGACTTGGTCCAACAAAGTGTGTGAATTTTTTGAATTTTTTCCCTTGTGACAGATTTTTTTTCTCTAGTACAAAAAAAATTAATTAACTGTAATTAATTATTTGTAACGATTTTCAAAATTTTTTAAAATATTTAATTGCAACAAATTTTGAAATATGAATTCTCCATTTAATTGTAAGAATTTTAAAATTTTAAGATTTTTTTTATTGAAACAATTTTTGAAAAATATTTTTACTTATAAGCATTTTTTTTTTTTAAATTTCTCCTTTCAATTGTAACAATTTATTGAAAATAAGTTTTTTTACAAAAATTGTATACGAAGAGAAGTTTGGCAATATTGCAAAAAGAAAATTTCTTTGGTGTATTTGTTAAGACATTTTTTAAAAGAATTATTTCTCTATTTTTACATTTTATACTTTTCGCATATCTTCCAAAAAAATTAATGTCCAAATGTAATGTAAAAAAATTTTATAATTTCAACAATTTTCGATTCTTTTTTTATTAAAAATATCACAGACTGAGAAGAATTATTTGTTTAGAAACAATTTGTAATTGAACAATATAAAGAAACTAATTTTCATAAATAAATAATTTAAAATTTACATTTTTTTAAAATGTAACTTCCAGGGTAATAAAAAAGATCCTGTGTCAAATTATCGAAAACAGAATTTAAAATTGTTTAAATAAATAATTTTTTTAACAAAATTGTACAGATTAATTCCAATTCTTGATGTTATTGACTTTTTCTTCTTAATTATAAGCAAGCCTTCAGACGAAAGACTAATTATTGTATTCATTATTCATTTTTTACGCTTCACACAAATTCACATATGTAAGCCATTAATTATTAAAAAAGAAATTTTCTCAAAACAAATAATTTAATACTATTTTTGTACATATACGGAAAGTTGGCCTAATTTTCCTAAAAAAAAATCGACATTTTGTACAGAAAATATTTTTCTTTCCTCATTCTCCATAATGTTGAGTTTATTCGAAAAAAAAAATTGAAATTTACTTTATTAGATGTTTATCACTGAAAAAAAATCTAGTTCTTAGACTATTGTTAATTATAGTTAATATAATGTAATTATAAAGGGAAAAAAATAATGTCTAATTATATAACGCACACTGATCTCGAATTCTCGTTAAACGTAGAAATATTTCAGTTTTAAATAAACAATTTATTAATGTAAATTATAAATGAAAAATATAATTCTAAAACATAATTTAAAATCTCTAAACATTTTCTAATACTCAAAGAAAAAGAATTCAATTTTAAAAAAAGCGCCAGTTAAATTTCAGGATAGTTTATCAATGAAAAAATAAAGCACAGTTTATGGACTGTTAAATTTTTTAATATATTACAAAAAAAAAAGATATATAAATGGAATATGTATTTTATAGCGAAAAAGTCATAGCATCATCGGAATATATTTATATTTGTAAATAAACTGAAGAGTTGATTGGGAAAACATTTTTTATAAATCTATTTTCGAAATTAAACCTGCGTTAAGAAAAACTTTTTGAACATAAGTTTTTTACATTTGAATAGAAAAAATCGAACATTTCTATTAATATTTTTTTTCATATTTCATTATGAATATTATTACCAAACAGAAACTGCCAAAAAAAATAAGCATGAATAATTTTTAAACAAGAATTTTTTTCAAAATCTTTTTGAAAATTATGAGCCTTTCACAAAATCCTGTGCACATATCATAATTTTTTGTTTCATACTTTTGTGAAATGTTTTCCTAACAAAGACTCAATAGAAATGAAATATTCACACACTTTGTTGTCTTTTTTGCAAAATTAGCATTTTTGGAAAAGAATTCTAAATTAAAAAAAAATTGTACAAAATTCTAAAAAAAAATGTGTTTTTTTTTTGGAAATTTCTCCTGTTTTAGAATTTGCTTTTATATAATGAATCGCATTGGGGAAAAAATGCTAATAGAAAAAAGAAAATATCGACTGTGACCTCGTTCGCTTTAAAGGAATTACAAAACAAAAAAAAACTTTTGTGCATTAGATTTATACAAGACCTTCATCAATGAAAGCCTTGTGTAGAAGTTTAGAATGATCGTGTTTTCACCTCATAGTGAGCTTTCTAGTACAATTACTGATTCGACATTCAATTTTATATTTATAAAACCAAAAAAAAAGAAGTTATAATTTTTTTTCTACAAAAAAAAAAAAATTCAGAACTTGTCTCCTTTTTTTCCAAAATGTAAAAATTTTTCGAATCGGTAATAAAGAAAAATAATAGAGCTCGCTGAGAGGTGTCGAGAAATAATTCGCGCACTCTCTTTAAATAATTAAATCATGCACTGATTCAATCAAATTCATCGTCCTTTATAATCATATCTCGTGGTTGCATTTGCGTGTATGTATGTGAATCGTATGTATGTATTATTAATATAAGAAGAGAAAAAATACACACACACACAGAAAAAAAGAAGATGATTTAAAAAATAAATAATGAGGATTCATTAAGATGTATAAACAGGTAAAAAAAATTAATAATAATATTAATAATAATTACAGGCGCGCAGAGCGTAAGCCAACCTTTAATATGCCTCATTGACCTCATCTTAATGCTTTTTTATCTGTAAATTTACAATTTGTGTACCAATGAGGAACGTTGTTTAATCATGTTGTTGATGTTATTGTTAAAGAATGAGATTCAATATTGTACATAATTATATTCATTATAATTGATGATATAAATAATTATATACATAAAACTTAAAAAAAAAAACAAAAAACAAAAAATCGTGCTGCGTTTGTCCCAATTTTTCATGGAAGCACCCAGTGAAATTTTTTATATGAAAAGAAAAAAAGAATTCTAAACCAATTTCAACCTTTTTCCTTAAAAACCCCACCACCCCCCCCCCCTCTCACCCCCTGCCTATGGCTATAATGTCTAATGTGATCCTTTTTTGTGTATATATAAATATTAAAAAAAAATGCGAGTACGAAGTTTGTATATTGATCTTCAAATTTCCGCACACCGTCGTATTTCGTAAAAATAAATAAGATTTCTTTCTTTTCAAATTATTTATTCATTGGTTTTGTTGTTTTATTTCGCATGAGGTCGATTATTGCATCGAATGGGGGGAATTAATTTTCACAGTGAAATTATTTTTTGAATTTAATGGTTCCAAAAAATGGGTAAATTTCTACAATTTACCTCCACCTTCTAAATATGTAAATTTCTTTTTAAACAACAATTTAGCTCACTAAAATAACAAAGTAAAAAATAATTTTCAATCTTCCGTTACTAGAATAGATATATTTCAGAATAAATATCCAATTGTAAGTATAAATTATTTCATTTTTTACTATGTAGTATGTTATTTTTATTTCTTTTTAAATTATTTTTTAAGTTTTATTATATTCATATTTTTTAAATTTTACTTATATTTTTTCGAAATTAATATAAGAATTGTATATTTAATAAGAAAAAACAACAGTGACTTATTCTAATTTATCGATATAATCGTCTAGATCGTGATAAGCTTCGATAATTCTCTCTCTGTAAACAGGAACTTTTTGAAATTGTTCACAAAGCAATGGTGTTCTATCGGTATAAAGAACACTTTCCAAAATTTGGGGATTTTCGGAAAAATATTTATTCGCAGCTTCTGACTCAAGTAGCATTATTGGCAAATTTAAAACACCAAATACCAAAAGAGCGATTTTCTGATCAGCCACAGATTTCATAAATTCCTCCCATGAAAAAATTCTCTCAATTTCCATTTTCACACGAATTAAACACTTTTCCAATGAGTCGTAATAAATTTTGTAAAATTTATTCGCATATTCATCTCTTATTTTTCTTGTCGTTGTATAATGAATGACGGACAATAGATCGTGAGCTGGTGGATTGTATCTGAAAATTAATTCACTGTGAAAAATTCAATTTTTAAAAACTTTAAAATTTAAAAACTTCAAAATTTAAAAACTTCAAAATATTAAATTTATTAAAATTTTTCAATAAAAAAACTTTTTCATAACTGTTAAATTAGAGAACAATTTTTACCTCGCATGTTGAAAATCGACGAAACAACATTCAATTGGTTTTTTATTTGAATCGTATTTAAAGAGAATATTATTCGCCCAAAGATCGCCGTGACAGTAAACATTTTTATGTTTCAAAGAAGGTGACAATTTAACGATACGTTCAATCGAAAGTGCTTTTATTTTCCTCTTGAACGTGAATTTTGATTTGTCATTTAGTCCGGGTATCAAATCGACTAATGAAATCGCTCCTTTAATTGCAGCATCGTATAATGACTTCGATTTACTCTTATTTAAATCCCATAAGGATTCCTTCATACAGTGGGCAAAATTTTCCTGTAGATTCTTCTTATTTTTTACCTCAAAAATAAATGATTTCACGTGAAATTCAGCGAGTGTTTCAATTAGTACTTGACAATGATCGAAATCAAGGGGGACAAATTTATCAAGTGGCACGAAACCAATTTGTGTCATATCCTCGAGGACAATTACCTCGTCTCTTGAACAAAGGAAACATTCGGGTATAAATTTTTTATCAAAACCATTGAAAACTTTTGGCGAGAAATGACTGTAGAATATCACTTCTTTCTTAAATGCGCCCATTTGTTTATCTAATTCATACATTGGAGTATTTTTTGGTGGTGGAATTTTTGTGAAGAATTTAATTTTTCTTTCATCATTTGGCAAATTCACATTGGCAATTGTTGCATTCAGAGTGAAATATTGTCCCATGTAGCCTTTTACTTCTTCAATTTGAACAAATTCGTGGGAGATGAGATGAAAATTATTCAATGAATCTTGAGAAAGTTTTTTTTCTATTATTTCCAGGCACTCTTTATCTTCAAGAATTTTTTCATTTTGAATTCTTCTTAATTTTTTGTCCATTTTGAAACACTTTTTTCTCCACTTTTTAGATGTTTTTTGTCACTGAATTTTCACTGAATTTTCACTGAATTTATTAAACGTTTGTGAAGAAATTGAGAGAAAAAATAAAAAAAAATCTATTAAAAAATTTTAAGATAAAAAAAGAAAGAAAAGATCGATGAGGAAGTTGAAATGACAGTGGACGGAAAAATTCAAGATCAGAGGAATTAACGTTTTATAGAAGTGAGACTGTTCAAGAATGATGCGATAAAAATCATTTAAGCCATTTTGATGATACTTCATTGCTCTTTATTGGAAGTAATTCGCGAATCGTTTTATTCAATTATCAGGATTTATATTGAAAAAAGTATATTCAATAAAGAAGATAATACTCATTATAATTTATCCATTTGTGAAATTAATGATAAAAAATTTTTTTTCTTAATTTAAAATAATTAGTTAAACAAAACATAATTATCTGCGAACAAAATTTTTTCTTAATCAATTACACAATTATCGTGCTAGTTGTTTTGTATAATTTCCATGACTGTTGAAAACTTTTTCTGGTCAAAGCGTTCTTAATTTGTTTTCTTATCTTTTTCTGGTTTTAATTTACGTTTTGATAATGCATTACGAAAAGAAAACAGTTAAAAATTATTTTCTTTTTTGCCAAAAATAAAGACAAAGACTATTTTATTTATGTCAATTTTTTATCTAATTGCTGAAATGAAAAATTGCCTTAAAAATGTAAAATTGTGGTTTATTTCTGGATATATTAAAGTATTAAACTGTCATTCACGAGAGAGATAATTTTTGCAGTAGTGGGAATTCTGATGCCAAAAGTAATTTAATGGAGTTCGTAAAAATGTTGCATGTATAATAAAAAAAGTTTAATGATACAATTGTTTGGGTTAAAAGAAGCCATTTGGTGTTTGAGAGTTCAATTACTGCACAAGGGCAATAAAATATTGAATATAAATGACTCTTTCAAAAATTAGAGGTCGAAAGATGCATTTGTATTTATTAGAAAAGAACTTTATTTATTCATAGAGTATCACTTTTCCATACAGTTTCATATTAAAGCTGCTATAGCAGCTTTAATTATTTCATTATTAAAAAGCTTTAATTATTAAAAAAGCATTTTTTATTAATAATTTAATTTTACTTCATTTACTTATTATCTAATTCAGCTTTTATTATTACTCCAAATTTAATTTACTTTTTATTAAATTAAATTTATTTTCTTAATTCTAATTTACATTCTATTCTTTTAATTACCTTTAATTTATTTCTTACTGTTTTATTTACTATTAATTCATTTTTTATTGTTTTATTTACTTTTAATTCATTTTCAATTATTTAATTTATTTTTAATTGTTTTAATTTACTTTAATTTGCTTTATTATTCTTTTATTTCATTTTAATTTATTTTTTATACTTTTCTTCTATTTAAATTAATACTTTACTTCAATTTCATTCAATCAATTAATTAAATTATTTAACTAGGGAGAAATTAATTAAATTATTAAATTAAAATTAAATAATTAAAATAAATAATGTCAACAATTATATTCATCACTCATTGATTCTTTCTTCTGTGCCGAACTATCATAACCGAAATTAGTTGCAAAATTGGGAAATACAATTGTGTTGAGTTTCTTCTGCAAAAAAAAATTTTTCATTCAATTTGTGAGTAAAAATCAAAAAGTCAATTTGTGAATAAAAATATTTTTCGTAAATATTGTTTTTGATGAAAAAATAACTTACGACATTTTCATTTATTGTCTTTGATTTGTAATCAAAATTAGGATTATCTTCGACTCCAATCAAGTCAGAGTCTCCACTTCCATGACTAGAAAATAAAAAATAAAAAAAATTAGTAATAATTGCAAAAATGAAGTGTTGAAAATTTAAAAAGACAAATTTTTTTAAATTAATGCACCTCATATTGTCCTCGATTTCATTTAAATTTTCAGTTTTCCACATTGGATTCGAACCCTCGAGGGCAAATTTATTCGCGTTTGGCATAACTGCAATTTTTTCAATCGTAGAATCAGGGGAATCATAATTTGTAATCGCTAATTTATCCAGTTTTTCCGTTAAGCTAAAAAAGAAATTTGATTCTTTACAATTATTCAAAAAAAATTCAATTTAAAATTCAATTCTTACTTTGAATAATTAGCGAACAAAAATAAATAAATATTTTACTATCTGTAATATTAATTTAAGCAAATTTTTTATTACAAAATGTAAAAATTTTTGTTAGAGAAATTTGATTATGAATTGACTAATTGAGAATTAATAAAAAATTATTGTACCCCCTGACTTTGATGATATATGCTGTCAATAATGCAATTGACAGAACAAAAAAAAATGTTGTCAAACAAAGGAGAATCCATTGAAGAACTTCGTGAACGTCTTCGGCATCATTTGATGACGTGGATGTTGGTACATCAACGAGTAATAATTTTTCCAAATAAAGAGTTGCCTTTAGATTACTTACTGTCTCCAAATTATTGACTTTTCTGCAAAAAATTAGAATTAAAAATGAATAAACATAATTCTTATTAATTGTAGAAAAATTTACATATTAAAGAACATACAGAATTATTATGTCTGCGCTCACAGGTAAATTAGTTTCGGCATTTATAAAGTGAGAAGTAATTATTGTAACATCTTCTAAAACAGCCCTGCCGGAAATACTTTTCTCTATATAATCAATGTTACATATATATCCGAAAATTTCACTGAAGGTCTTAATTATCTGAAATAAAATAGAAAAATTGTCTAATTATTTACAACTATAATAGCAATTTTTTATTTAATTATTTTTAATATAAATTTATATATATATTTCTCATAAACTTACGTATGATTTTCGTTCATTTAAAAACGTTAATTTATTTCTAAACGTGAATGTCACTCGATTGTCTTTTGCAATCATGTAAATTTTCACGTTTGCTGAATCTTCATGTAAAACTGAAATTGAAACAAAAAAAAAATTAGCAAAAGACGAAAGTTTAAAATAAATTACTTTTATTACCTTCATCGTTAACAAGAATATCCATACTGAAATAACCAGTAATATAGGACGTGGGTTTAAAACCCAATGATAATTCGCCAGTGGAAATCTTCAGAAGAAATGGTACAGAAATTCCTTCGAGGGACGTGTCTGACGTGGAAAGACTATTTTCCCTTATTTTGTACGATAAACTGTCATTCAAGTCTGCATCAGTTGCCTATTATGGAAAAAAATTCTACTTTCAGTAAAACCATAACATTGGGAATTTTTATAGAAAAAAATCTGCGAGAGCAAAAAAATTAATTACAAAAATTAGATTTCACGAAATTAACTATAGAAAATTAATTTAATTAAATAATCCTTTACTTTAACTGTCAAGATAACTTTTCCAAGGGCATCTTCTAAAGCCACTCCACCAAAATATGTCTTACTTTCGAAAATTGGAGCATTATCATTTACATCTACAACCTGAAATAAGATAAATAGGAAATAACGAATTTTCTTGTCTCTCAGTAGTATAAGTACGTTTCAGTCAGGCAAAATTTGTTTAGTTTTTCTTTTAGTGGAAAAAGTAAAAATATGTTATCAGAAAATTTTCTATTTAGTAGTAAAAGTTCGTTTCAGTCAGACTGGAATAGTAGTTATTTTATGTCAGTAGTAAAAGTGCACTTTAGTCAGACATAATCAACAATATTTCCATCAATTAAAAAAGTGTATTTTAGTCGGAGAGAATTTATTTGTATTTTCTCAAACAGTAGTAAAACTGCATTTTAGTCAGACCGAAATTGTTGGAAATTTTTATTATCAGTAGTAAAAGTGCGTTTTAGTCAGACATAACTTCTGTATAATTTTTCTAGCAGTAGTAAAAGTTCGTTTTAGTCAGACAATTTCTTTATATTTCTTTTAACAGTAGTAAAAGTGAATTTTGGTCAGACACAACTTTTGCATAATTTTTCAGCAGTAGTAAATGTTCGTTTTAGTCAGACAATTTATTTATATTTCATTTATCAGTAGTAAAAGTGCGTTTTAGTCAGACATAACTTCTGTTTAAATTTTCTATCAGTGGTAAAAGTGAGTTTTAGTAATTGTAGTGAAAATAAAATTCAGTCTGACCAAAATGTCTTTTACTACTTACATTAGTTGCTGAATTTATATAAAAACGTTATTAGTAGTAAAACACAGTTTTAGTCAAACTACTAATAACTAACAATTCAAGTAAATGCATCATACGAACAATAACTGTAATTTGCAAAATGGCCTTCTCACGAGGAGTAGATTTTGGTCCATCAGGATTTGTCGTTGCAATTACACGCAGACTCATTGTCTCTTGCACTTCACGATCCAATTGTTTTTTTAATGTCAAATTTCTCGTTTCTTTATTCAATGAAAAAAACCCCATGTCACCATCTAAATAATCGAAAATTTTTCATTTAAGCCAAAATAGTATTAAAAAAAGAAGAAAATAATCCATTCCTTTAAATTACCATCGCTTTCTAAAAAATAGTAAACAATCACTGGCAATTCTTCCTCAATGCCTTCATTTATCATATCTCTGGCCTCTGGTAAAATCGTAAAATTATTCAATCCTGTCGTATTCTCATGAAACCAAGTCCTAAACGTATTTTCCTCAAATTCTGGTCCATTAGTCGAGACGAAAATAATTTTCTGTGTCTGAGTTTTACTCCTCTGTTTTGGCTGTCCATGATCGGTGACAGTAATCAATGGCTGTAAAAAAAGAAACAAGGGAGTAATAAATATTTTTCAAAATAAATGTTATTTGCAAAAATTAAGGTTATGAAAAATAATTATTACTTTGAAAATTCTTTTCTTATCGAAATCAGGAATTGATATAAGTTGTAATTGAGCTTTGTTATCCACGAGAGAAATTATCCGAAATTTTTCCGCTGTAAAAATATTTTTATTTAAAAAATTATCATTTTTGATGACTCCTATAATAAACAAAAATAGTAACACACCGTCATCACCAGAAAGGGTAAAGGTCACTAAACCACTTTGGCCATAATCTTCATCAGTAGCTGTAAAATTTTCCAACAATTGACCATCATAGATTTTTAATTGTGAATTTATTTCTTGAATCTAAAAAATATAGAAAAAATTTTCAATAAGTTTGAAGAATTTCAAATATAGAAAATTAAAAATATTAAATAATTTGAAATATTTTACCCAATTGTTTTCAATTTATTTCATTTATTCGTTTTTCAAATTCTTGGCCATTAAGTTTTTGTTATTTTAAATATTCTATTTACCTGACTTAGACGAATAACTTTACCATCTAAAGGATAAGTTATTACTGGATCATGATAATTATAATCATTTATTTGAATATTGTAAATTTTCGTATCATTCAATGGTCCAGGATCGATACCTAAATCTTGAACCTAAAAGAAAAACGAAAGGAAAACGAAAAAAAAGAAATTAATAGTTAATAATAAATAAATGGTAGATTTTTTCAATATTTCAAGACATGAATTTTTTTCCAGTTACTTGATAAAAGAAATAAATCTTACGTATAATTTTAGAGCCCAAATTCCATAGTATCCTTTCAAGTGACAATTCGTACGTATTTCTGCCTTTTTTTGATTCACGGTGATTACTTTAAATAAAATAGAACAATCCTCCAAAGGTTTTGCTGTATTATTGCTTATTTGAATTACTTCTTTTATTTCATAAAAAACTTTAGTGTTGACAGTATTTGGATCATCTTTATCGACAGCAGTTATGTTCAATAGTAAGACATCCTAAAAGCAAATAAAAATGAATCTCTTCTTCATTTGATAACTGAGGGATAATAAAGAAAATAATAATTTAAAAAATAATACCAAATTAGTTAATTAGTAAATTTCGTATTTCGTAATTCGTAATAGAATAGAAAAAGAGGAATTAAAATAATAGAAAAATCTGTAATTAAAAATTATAAATCTCACTTTATTGGTATTTTCCGAAATACTTCTTGCAGGATTAGAAAGTTTTGGCAGTTCCGGAATTTGATTGTTAATATCGTCAAGTACAACAGTTACCATTGTTGTATTTAAATTGGAGTTAGCTTTAAAATAATGAATAATTAAATTTCCCTATTTTTTTCCTCATTGTAGAAAATTAAAAATAAACAACAAAAAATTTATAATTTTACTCACGACTTAATTCTTCGATAAAATTATCTCTGAGTTTCAAGTAGACGGTGTAATTTGACGGTCCACGATCTCTATCAAGAATGGCATCGTCAATTAAATTAACTACCAGCCAGCCATTAAATTTATCGATACAGAAGTATTGCAATAATTGAGGATAGTCCGAGTTTATTAAATAAGAGACATTATTAAATGGCGCTGGAAAAATGTTCAATTATTAAAAATTTACCGTATTTGCAATTTTTGAATTTTTCTTAAATTTTTGATTGCTTTTTTACTTTTATTTTTTGTATTTACAATTTTTTTTCTATGCATTTTCAAATTATCAAACGTAATTATACAAAATTTTCATTTATCAATATCAAAACTCACATGTTCTGTCTTTATCGAATGCAAAAACCTGAACAATTTTTGTACCATTTTCAGATCTTTCCTTGATATGAACTTCAGATGAAAATTTGTCACCAACGGCATAAGGATATTCATCGTTTTCATCAATCACGTAAATTTCAATCTACGATTTAATTAAAATTATATTTATTCGTTGGTAATTATTAATTAATAATTATATGATTTTATAATATATAAAAAAGGTAAAAAAATAATAAAAATAATAATCAAGTAATAATAATATTAATA